>LR736868.1:9454234-9761519 GCA_902654985.2 Oryctes borbonicus | reverse complement strand
CCGGTTGTTTAATATATCATATTAAATTTAAGCTGGCGCTTTGAGATTATGATGGCAGCAAAAAGCCCGAACTTCGTAATATATTTAATTTCTACTGACTTGGATCTGACGCTTAGAGAATATTTAAACAAAGCTAGTATTTAAAATTTTAGATTTTATGCTTATTCTTTGCATTTATAAGCCTACTTGGATTAAATGGGATTTAGTACTATTAATATTAATGCATGTAAGTGTTTTAGGTAAGAATGAATATAAATTATTATGTTATAAATGTACAATTTGCAATAACTCTCCATTAAAGCAATCTAGTAGTCTGTAATCCATTTAAATATATCCGTTTATTCAAATACCACCAACACGTTTTCAAAAGCATCCACCCGAAAGAATTTCATCCAATGCCTCGATTGTTATTCATAACACAGATGCGTGCAAGCTTCTTAAGTAATATCTTCTTCTTGATGATATTTCGATAAACACAAGTAAACGTTTCATTCAACCCACCATTCTTTTACCTCCTCGTGGTATCAGCTCTTCTTCTTCTTCTGTGTTGATTTTTTACGAATTTCGTAAAGTCAGAAGAGAGGTCTAACAAAAGACCTTGCGCAACGATTGAAATCCTGCCAAAACAAATGATATTCTAATATTATAACGTGAATAATTCGTATAACAAAAAGTCAAATCTGGATTTATAAACAAACATCGGCACGCACACACCGAGAAAGATACATTTTTCAAGCCGTGTATTTTATTGTCTATATGGAGATTTGGACGGAATCGGCTTTGTGTTCTCATTTATGCCGTTCTAAAAGCGCACGTAACTCTTCCATTTAGTGGATATTGCAAAGTAGCAAACAGCTTGGCAATTAAAGTATTACTCATTATACATCTGCCTAATGTATTGTAGTAGTGTTCATTAATTTAAGGTTGTAAATTGATTGTGATAAACACACTCTTGTAACGTTTAATTTAGTCATTTCCTCCCTAATAACTTTTATGTTACGAAAACACTTTCGAATCTTTTGACTACTACAGAGACTATAAAAGCTTTCGAAATGTTTTTTGGCGTAAAACTAAGTATTATACCTCCGAAATAATATCGCTACTGTATCTGATTTCTATAATTTCACATGTAAAACGAAGATGCCTTTGAATTTTTAAGGTCGCCGCGTCTATATTCAAAAAAATGTCGCAATAAAATTCTCAAGAATAGTTCTCTATTATTACATTCGTGCATACATTACATCAAATTCATCCGGTATTGGGAAGTGCTCAACATACTTGAATGTGGATGGAACTTGGACAAGTTGTAGCTATATGGTTTTAGAAATGTGTGATTTTTTTACTATGATACGTTTTTTATACATAGACATGGTAAGTTGAAGTAGTTTGGTCTTTGGATTCTTTCATTGGAGTTTTCCCAAACAGTAACAGGAAAAGATGTGCTTTAAAAACCTTTATATGGTCAGAGTATATGACGGAGCTCGTCTCATGGTGTTAGTCTTCGCGAATGTCCTCTTTACTTTATTTAGTCTCTTGTAAGAGTGAAAATTATTTAACAGTTCAAATGTAATGAGTTTTCTTAGCAGAATTGTTAGATTTCCTCATATTTAAATCCTAAGCACTACAAACATTGTATTAGATATTACCTTGCAATTGAACAATATGTAATATTAGACGATATTTCAAATAGAAACGCTGGATTAATACAGATAACGCAAGCAAATAGAGGTGACACGTTAAATGACAAAATATGAACGTTATTTTTTTCCCTCTTTGATTAATCGTCCTTTTAATTTTGTTAATTTATTGATTTAAGCTGCCAATAGAAGAAACTAGGTTTTTCATCCGTCCAAATCTCAAATTTTAGCATTATTATTAATAACATTGCTTTCTATTTACTGATGTTCAATTATTGTTACTCGAAAGTCAAGATGACATTGTTGACTCGTCACCTTCGAATTTTCTTCCAATGTAAAGCAATCTCACTTGAATTAATTCCGTCGACGGAAACGATGCCGACAGTCACGGCATAAATTGGAACCAGGCTTTATCTTTATTATCTTCATTAAACACAGTCGGCGACGTCTATGTCATCTCTCTACTTCAGCAAAAAAAAATGTCAATAGGTGAAGTATTGCTTCACACGTTAGAAGAATATTATTAACGAAACGTCTATGCAACGCGAATTCCGCAAATACTTTTCTATTATTTCATAAATTACTCATTTTGCCATCAATAAAAGAAAGCGACACTAGGACGTGGGTGATAAGGTGTTAATATTGTTTCCATTAATGCTCACTTTACTTACCAAATACGGTATTTAACTAACGCAGAGGCAGGATCTCGGGTTTATAACTCATGAAGAAAAAATGCTGATCGACGACGGCGCTGGCTGGTTACACATGAATCACGCTGCGATTCAGGATTAGCAGCGTAGTTAGCGAACAGATTTTTTACGTTTGCGGGATGGTTTGTGATACAACAATGTATTGCAAATAAATAGAATAATATATTGCGTTTGTTTACCTTTGTTTTATATTTCTTAAAGAAAATTGCGACTTTGAAGTCTCTCTACAGTGCCAATTACTATTATCAAAATAATTTTTTTTTTAAAGTTGTATAGAATGTAACTCTTAGGATCTGCCGTAAAGTATATAGGCAAAGGTAAAACTTGTTTACAGAAGGAATTATCGTTGTAAATAGGACAAAACACTTATTAGCACCGACTAATGATCTTATAATAAGAAGTTACATTGAGTTACTTGTGAGAGAGAAAAATAAAAATTTGTTTCTGTAAAGATAATGACTTTTTGTAATATTTCTGTCTCTATGCGACTCTGCAAAAGCTTTAGTTTAGAAGCTATAAATAAACTATATTCGAATCCCCTGGTGACCTGCACGTCTTCTCCATGAGCACCCTTCAATTTTAACTCATCTTCAAAATAAATCAACGACAAACAGGTATTATTTTAAATAAATAAAACTAACGCCAGTTTTACGTACAAAATTGATCTATTAGACTTTAGAACATGAAATAAGTCAAATAATGCGATGTATATACGTAGATACGAAATAATAACGAAAGAAAAGAAAACTACATGTGCATAAGTAATAACCCAGGTTATATACCGGGTGTTTCACTGGCAGGGAATTCTTCTACGGACCCTTGACTCCATCATTTGTTTCCAACGTTTGGGTTTCGTCAGCTTTTGCAGTAGCTAATCTTTGATAATACCATATTTCAGCCTCTCCAGCATACTATAATTGTACAGCTATCTCTATTACATTCTTTAGCTTTTTCTTTTCTGAGAGATAGAGGAGCACTATAGAATTTATCGCCCGGTTTCAGAAGTAGTGGTTTGCAGATTTTTTTAGATCAAATAATTCGGACACGACACCACTTACCATTTCACAATAAGTAACACTTTCTTCTCTAAATTCTATTATTTTGAAACTTTTGGCATTTTCGTTATTTTTATATTATTGATTCTGCAAGAAGGGGAAAAGTTTGTTTTTAACTAAATATTTCTTACTCCATAATTAACACTCAGTAATTTTAAAAGATATCTCGTTTAAGGTTAATGCATGAGTCTCATCGGTGCTGTGAATTGCTCCTTCTCTGACGATCAAAAAATTTTCAAAAAAGCTGAAGCTGGATAAGATGATACTTCCTTATCGAAGTATATCACACATTAAACAACTAATTTTAATTACTATTAATTATCTTACATATATTTGTAATCATTACATGTAATTAGCTCTTACATATACGTTACTTGTCTGTTTATTCTAATATTACGACAGTACTAAAGAACAATGCAATCTTTTAATTTGAACGGTTCCTTTTATGCATTTTTTGCTTTGTTGACAATAATTAGTAAGATTTCGAAAGGAGTAATCAAATATGTGACTTTAAAAAGATACCCGCCATTATCTTCGAGATTTATTACTCTTTTACAACGTATTACAGGATATTTCCTTCTTTATCAAACAAGGTTTATTTTCCGTACTGTACATTTTCTCTCCCGGCGAGATTTTAATGTTTCGGCAAATTATTTGCCGAATGAATAATAGTTACTAAATAGTCGCGCTCTATTGGGAGCAGTGATCTAATTCGATTAGATAAATGAAGTACGGTGCTTTTTCCTAGATTGTATGCGTTACACGGCACATACTGGGCGTCAATGGGGCTTCCCCAACCAGTTCAGTGTTTAAGTTTTTGGGTATGTATACCTGTAGGCAAGTGGCTATGTACGTTTGTATATCTACACATACATATGCTTATGTCGGTGCGTGTTAGGAAGCAGCGAAAGTGAAAACGTGCATATCATCATATATCGCTTTATTTAAAATGTGTTTCGAGTCAGGTCGGTTGGTGATTTTTAATTTGCAGTGGAATCAATTCTAGATACCTTTACAACATTCCTTGTTAATAAACTCAAGGTCTTTCAATTGCATTTATTGCTCTTCTATTTCTTCCTATTTTCCTTAAGGCACGTCGAAAATACAAATTCTGTTGCTTGTTTCTTCTTATAATTTGTCATTGTTTTTTTTTTTTTTATCACTGTTATTATTATTATTATTACTCCTTGTTTTGCTCTACTGAAATTGTGCTCCTCTCAAGTAATAGCTTCCGAAACGATAGATTTTGGCGTGTTTTCTGATTCTTGTCCGACATTTGATAAGCACATTACAGAGAGTATATATTTGTCTGTTTCTCGTAATTTAGGTTTTATTTTCTGTTCTGCCAGAAACTTTAATTACCTGCAAATTATTAAAATCTATCGTCTGGTATCCATTCTACATGATACTTCCATTGAACGTGCTCAAAAACATCACCTCTTAAGAAATCTGGAAGCTATACCCATTGTAACATGTTGCGAAATTAACACAATATGCAATCTTCAACTCAATATGGGATATTTCACAGTGCACGGATCCTGCATATACTTGGGAATGGTACTGTTGACTGCTGAGTCCTCTCTGTCCCAAAAGTATCGTCACGCTTTGTCCCGATATTTATACACACTGACCCAGAAGAACTAATCTGTTAGATGCATGTTACGTTTTGTTACTTATTTTATATTTTTGATGTACATATTGTGCAGAACAGATCAGAAAATGCCTAGAAACAATAATCAAAAAATATAATGCTAAGATAGCTTAGCTCCCTCATGGCATTGATGGAATAATTCACGGCAAACGCAACAAAATGAGAGAAAAAAATACCCTAACACACGGACATGTTTCTGCCTACCCGGCGTCATCAGTATGGTTTCGAGAGTATTTTTTATCTCTCATTTCTATCGCTGTTGCCTCACAGTTAATGCCACAAATTTCAAAACGACAAACTCGACATTTCTTGGCGCCCCCTAGTGCCAAAGAAACGCATGTCTGCCGTTCAGGAAGCACCGACATAAACCGGGTGCTGTTCCCCAAACCATCCCTCGAGCAGTTCTCCGACTGCTAAACACGAGATGGCGACGCTGGTAGCGCTTTGGGAAACCGCACATGTGAATATTCCGACAGGCTTAGCATGATGTATATAAACAGAACACATCAGAAAATGCCTAGAAACAATAACCAAAAAATATTGCTAAGATAGATTAGCTTCCTCATGGTATTGATGGAATAATTCACGGCAAAAGCAACAAAAGGAGACAAAAAAATACACTAACACACGGGAATGTTTCTGCCTGCCCAGCGTCATCAGCGTGGTTTCGAGAGTATTTTTTATCTCTCCTTTTGTTGCGTTTGCCGTGAATTATTCCATCCATACCATGAGGAAGCTAAGCTATCTTAGCATTATATTTTTTTGTTACATATTGTGCATTTATCTGCTTATTCTTGTGACTGGGCTTTAAGCTTGTTGGGTCTACTATGATTAAATGTTCCACTTGAATCATACCAGGTAAGTAATAAATAGATTTTCCTTAATCTCAAGCAATTATATCGGATTAGTGTTTGAGATTTTATGTTCTGAACTTCATACAGGATAGGTGTGTTGTATTCTTGGAGGAGATATTTTAATAACGTTGCTGTTATTGCAAATGTAGAAGTTAATATATCAGTTACCGTATATACCACATCACCTGGGGGCCATGAGTTTCTATTTCTAATTCCTTATGTCTTATAGAAGTTTGACCAGTAGGACACGAAGATAAGAGAAACAACGTAATTTGTAACATTCTTTCCTGGAAAGTGGTTATGAACCTGTAAGTAGTTTTAATCTGTAAGTGAATTTATTGAAATTACCAATTAACACTTTCAGGTTATACACGCGTAACTGTTTATAGAAATTGAATTGAATGTGATGCTTTACAGATTTAGAGCTAACCAGCGGGCTGTACTTCATCTTTAACTTTTATTGTCTCAAGGCATGAATGTTGTGTGTTGGAAGACAGTATTCCGTTTATTGTGCGTGTTAAGCTAAAGACACGAGCGAGAAGATTATTATTGATACGCGCGATGTTGAATGAGAATGATCTCACCCACTCAGAGTGAATATTAGCAAAAAAATAAAATTATTTAATACATACCTACATGTGCTCTACATGTTCCCAAAGCTTCATAATCATTTGAATCCCTGACACAGTTCGCTTAATTTCCCGAGCAATGTTGGAAAACCTCAATTAAGGAGATCTCGGCTTCAGGCATGTTATGAAGTAGATGCACGATAGTTTAAGCATCTACTTTAAGAAGTATTTCAGTTTATTTTCCAACTTAGTCAGGCAATTATTCACGATAAACCTACATATTTCCTATTTAAACTAATAGATTTGGTACCACTTCCGCTAAACTGGGATGCCACGTTGTGGCGTTGGTATAAATTAACGTGGCAGAGCATTTTTACTCGCTAAAAATTGCTAGAATTTTATTGAATTTATTCCTTTCGTCGTGAACGCAATTGTATATTAATTATTTCATTAAAATGTTCCCTTATTCCGTTTAGCATATTATTTTAAAGTAACAATCAAAATAAAACACTTGATAAGTAATTAATTCAATTAATGAATTATGTAGACGGGTGTGAAGTTCCACACAAAAGCAAATATTTACAATTTCTAGGATACACCTCCACTAGTGATGATTAGTCTTAACAATAGTTTAATCATGCAAATTATTAGGTACATATTTCACGATTCGCCTGGTTACTTTCTTCAATAACATAGACTGTGTAGTTTCCACTGCTGTTTTCAAACAATCTATGGTATGGAAAGACGTTATCCTTGCCACATTTCTAATGAAACCGTAGAGACCGCGTTTCTCGAAACTCTTTTTTTAAATTAATTTGCATCTGAACCGGAATATCCCAGACTGTTTATATTTTTTCTTTAGAACATTAGAGATAAAAACAATGTACTAAGCAAACGTATAGTGTGTAGCGTAGAACTTTTCATAAGAAGATTTCGATGCCTTTTTTTAAATAAAATAGAACAAATTTAATTGTCACCTAATTGCATAAATATCTCTGTAAAAGCTCTTAGATTTTTTGGAACTTGGGTAAGATCTTGCGGTTAGAGGTGTCTTATTAGGCAACTATCGCTTCTATTGTTACTGAAGAAAGAAAGTTCTTTTTTGTTTCTCTAGGTTGTTTTCTGGTCATTAGGTTGTGTTCGAAGCGTCAAAAACATCAATAAATTATTATTTCCTGCTACTAGCGTTCTGGGAATATTATGGTACGATCCGTCTGTATGCTAAATGAGCAAGGAAAACCTTGAATACATCGAATCACTTTGGATCAAAATTGTAAAATACAGGAAGGGTACGAAATGTTTTATTTACGAGTTTAATAGAGCAGCCATCATGTTCATATGTAGCTTAGAATTTAGCATCACCTGTACATCTTAGGAAATTGTGAGAGTAATGGCTTTGGCACAGCTATACGACTTTACGACTTCTGAAGAACAGCCTAGTGAGAATTTCATCAACCAATTTAGAGACATGCTAAATATGTAACTATTAATCGCTAGCACATAAATCCGTGTTGCTTAAGTGAGATTAAAAAGCAAATATTAAAAGACTATCTAAACAAGCTCAAACTATAACGTTAATTATGCCCCATTCTCTAAAAGTATTAATTATCTGTATGCATCAACATTTAATTTCTTTGTTTGAGATAAATGGACTTTTCCCATCAATTTTTTCATCCTGTGGAAGAAACTAGAGAAGGTAACACACCTTGCCTTGTGACGGACAAAAGCACTTTCAGATTTAAATAAGAAGAAGCAAGATGATACTTTCGTATGATTTTAGACTTACAATTAAACCTACTTTAGCTCCATTTGTTGAAAAAAAATTAAGCATTTTGAGTCGTATCAAAGTAGGGAAGAAAACTTTACTAACAGATGAATTTTATTGCGATTACACGGAACACAAAGTTAAATCCGTGGAGAAAATTGTGCGCTCGGTATAAATAGTGCACAATACTACGGGCTGACTGTAAGCGCAAAAACTCTCGGTTTGTACTTATGAAAGTATTGTTTTTACGAATTTATTAAACGCCCGTTAAAGTCGTAAAAGAAACTACAATAAATAACGGTAACCGTTCAGCTATAAAGCGACATAAAATCCGCATCGGCATGTTATTATTTGTAGTACAAATTATAGAGTTAAAAGGTTCCTATTGTGCGCGTTTACAACACACACGCTATGAATAAAAACTGAGCAATTTTAATGTTCCCGCGGAATATCTATACCATTACACCAACATGTGTAAATACAATAATTATGTATGGGCAAAATACGTATGAGTGAGCAGTACAGGATCAACCATTGAAAACCGGATATATGTATCTATTTTGTGGTTGTGGTAATAGACTGCCAAACCTCAACTATCAGGGTTTGGTGCATGAATATTGTAGGATATGAGATTAGACGATAATGAAGAACGTAGTGACTAAGCAATAACGGAAAATAAATCACCTGGTGGTAGTGATAGGAATAATGATGTATACATTGTTTCTAGTTTAATTGATCATCATGGTATTAACGGGCCGCGGTCATACAACAGTTACGAGAACTTAATTGCTTAATTTTAGTTGCTGAAACGGCTACATCTTTGGAAGCTTGATCAACTATTGGAATTATTTGTCTGTACTGATGAAATAACTCTTGCTGTGGATATCTATTTAAATCCAAGTTATTCTTCATTGAAACGGTTCGCAAGTCCACTTTTCAGGGATAAGCGATAGATTTTTCTGATGTGTCCGAAACAACCTCAATCCAACATCCGCACGTTGGATGATAAATAATTATGCTTCATCCTTTACGGCGAAAGAGCGATCGTAACAAAGCCATTGGACACTTTTGTGACAAGCTTCAGAGATTATATATAAAAGTTCTTATAAAGTAAGGAATATATTTCAACTTATACAACTTTTTATTTAATTTAATTAAGCCAGAAAATTTATTATGTCCAATACTGTTTCTCTCAACTATTCAATGCGACCTCAATTTTCGTGTTGTCCCTTCCTTCAAGTTATACACAGCATTACACAATACTTCAGGTTGAATTGGAGCAATTTGTTCCATAATACTGCCTTTTAATTCTTCCAACATTTTTGATCGTTTTGTGATATCTTAGTGAGCATGAATTTTTTTTTCTAAATGTATGCTTATATCACGATCTCGAGAAACAGCATCAAATGGAAGGTAAGTGTGCAAGGACGCTTTATCCTGCATATAAATTGTGTTTTCTGCTGAGTCCTTGTTTTGCAACTGTGGAATTACATAATCTCTTAACATTTGCAAGTATCGTTCACCAGTAACAGATACAGCTGCGACCTCGTCATTTTCTATTTGCCCGAAGAAATAGCTATGAAATAACGCTAAATAATGACTTTCTTGTCATGAAGATCTTCATGAACAATTGTCTGTGGATTTCCTGTTGACCATATCAGTTTTCTAGTAACTCTGCCACTAAGAGAAAAATGGACTTAATCTATCTCCACACAAGCAACTTAAACCGGTGTGGGGCAGCATCAACGCACTAAACAGATTGAGCAACTTCGCTTGGGTAATCCTGGCCTAAGAAATTTCAGGATTGATGGAAAAATATCCCAAGTTAGAGACAAACGAAGTACATACATGTCCAAACCAACACCTGACACACAGATGCAGAAAGTCTGTTAAAATAACAGATGGCTTGCCAACACCATGCTTAGAAACCATTAAACCTGAACATGCTGTTTCTGCCAAACAAAAGAAACTATGGGATTGCACATGACTTACAGGAATGGACAAACGCCTAAACCTATGCAAAGGAATCACTCACAAGGCTGATTTAGCATCTGAGGGGATCCGAAGAAGTCGCAGTGGGATAACCTGGCAAATAATGTAATTTAATTTATACACTGATCCATGGCAGCCTTATCTGCTTAATGTATTTGTCGGTAGCAGCTTTTAAAGTAGCGTGCGCTAATTTACATTATTAAAAATCATTTTGTTTGTTGTCGTTTCCTGTGGTTGGGTGTTTATTAAATGCAATATTTATTTATAATAAAAGCTTCTTCAAAATATTTTGATATGCAAAACTTATCGATTCTAGTTCACCATTCACCAACAATGATAATGACAGCAGTTTTATTTTTAGTGCGAATTTCCGTAAATTAATTAGGTCAGATTAAAAAAATCAAAACCGACAATATTTCCTAATTATGTACCACTAAGAACAGATAAGAAAGAAAACATTACGAAAGAGAAATGAATTTTATACGTACGAGTCTGTTGATTCCCCTTTGATACGGAAAATAGTTTCCTGTAATTTTCAATCATATGTTTATTTCGCGGTATACGAAATCATATGCATAATATATGATACATCAATCAGTCAAAGATCTACCTCTGCTGTAATCGCAAATAAATGCTATGACGTCAGAGCCGCAGCGCTAACTAGCCCAATTAAAACAGAATAAATCCCCTGAAGACAATGCATGTATTAGCCAATGCATAATTTCGCATAATAAACGTTGAGAAAAAATCTGTATATGTACGCGCATAACGTTCATACGTACATGTAGAGGTTGGAATCGTTCTTCGAACAGCGATGTGCTTGTTTTTCCGCTAAATCATGAATAATTAAATATAGTGGTCATTTCCGAAAACTAAATGATATTTTCCAAAAAGCTGTCTACTACTGTATTTGGTCATCCGATCGATAACGATACGTATTCTTTTCTATGTTACGGATAACGATAACCAACATACACTTCCATTCAAAAGTAATTACCAATACCAATTTTGCTTGTTTGTTATTTTAAATAAATCGATATAATCGTCTGATAAACATGTCTATGTCAACGTAATAATCTTGATCAAGGTATCAAACGTCATGGAGCCATGGGATTGAAGGAATGTTCGAAGTCTAAACCTTCAATCCCAAAAGTTCAAACAGGCAGAAAAGACATCTTAATCGAGAATCTGGTGATCCATAATCTCAGTGATTAAATTCAAAAAGTACAGTTTCGTCCTTAGATTTTATGATACTGACGTCAATGCTTGAGTAATAAATAGAATAAATTGCATGTGCTACAGATCCTTGAAATTAGCATGAATTTTTTAACTGAAATAAAAACATAAAACACGTATTTCTCCACTATTATTCACTAGTCAACAAAAAGTTTGATAGAACGTGACTTTGATAATGTTAAAATATTGGAAAGCGGAACTAACTACCACAAAAGAATTATAAAAGAATGTTTAATATTAGACAAAACAAAATTACAATTAACCGTAGGAAAGATGTGAACACCTCAAGTATAACAATAAAATTAAAGATTTTAAAGAAAGAGAAAATAAAAATAAAGATTGTTTGCAAGTTAACATCATTTGTATTTTAATCATTTTGTAGCACCAGAGTGCTTCTTATTGCGATCGACGATTGAAAACGATCTAAATTGAAAAAGCAGAAAAGAGGGTCGATATAAAAATTTCCGTAGAAAATAGTTCTTATAATTTTGCGTACTTGTCTTGTTTGTCTTGTATGTTAAACATTTTTGTCAGTTACCTTTAAATTAAAAAAAAAATGTTTAATTCTCCACGACAATATTGTTAATTAAAAAGTAAGTTCCTAATCAATAAACATTAAAAGGAGGAAGGAAAAGAAAAAAATAAAAAAGAAAAAAATGAAAACATAAAAATGGAAATAATCACAATAGCAATTGGATAGCAAGAAGGGAGAAACAAGTAATTAAAAGTAATATAAGGTTAGGTTAATGAAAAAATATAAAGAAGAAGTTAAGAAAATATTGTTTCACTAGACATAATACACTGGCAATTAATAGCAATTAATAGTGCTTCATAAAAGTAAACTGAGCCTGCAGAAACAAGTACACTTTCCCTGCACTTCACGAAATTAGCAGAGATTAGACAGACTCATGTTTTATCGACTCTCGGGGAAACCAGTAGGCAACACGAGCCCATTCTCACGAAACGAATAAGCACGAGTCTGTTTAGTCTCTGCTAATTCCGTGAAGCTCAACTCGTTTCTGCTGCTACTACTACTGTTCAATGGTAAGCATATACAGCTACGGAAAATCCTTTTATTATTTTTTCTAGTTTCCTATAGAAGGTAGTAATGGAAAAAACATCAAGTATGCCATATAATCCCATTATGACAATATCACGAAATTAGCAGAGACTAGATAGACTCGTGTTTATTCGTCTCATAAGATTGGGTTCGTGTTGCCTACTGGTTTCCCCAAGAGTCGACAAGACACGAGTCGTTTAGTCTCTGCTAATTTCCTGAAGCGCAACTCGTTTCTGTAGGCTTCTTATAACCATTTTTTTAATCTAATCGAATAAGTAAAAACTGAAAAGAGCAACAACATTAAGGAAATTAAAACTTTGTCTCCTTGATTCTTCCACTGAATAAAAAAAACTTTATCTATAAGGTATTGCTACGTTATAACTCAAGTCTTCTTGGTTTATTAGACTAAGGCGGAGATATATTTTACGTTTCACGAGAGCCTTTCGTCTATTTTCTCATATTCTTCGCATGTCTTAGTTTTAAGATACATACGTCGTAAAAGTAAGTACTCGTAAATGATTAATTTAACTTGTATGATGCGGAGTGTGCCGACGTCTATAGAAAGAAAAGTAGAAGGAAGATCATTTATTTATATAAGTGCCGCGTATGGGTTTCCCAAAATAGAAAGAAAAGAAATTATTGTCTTCGTTGAGAGAAGCAAAGACATTATTATTGATTAGCAAACTGGAGTTCAAAATGGCTGAATATGTAGCTTCAAATGATTTTGGCAAGAAGACCTACTGAGCTGAAGAACGAGAATTGAACTACATTAAGTGCCTTAACGCTAGTATTTAAGGACGCTGTTGCAATAGGCTTTCTTATATGATTCCTATTTAATAAAAGTATGCGATGTACATAGTTATCTTGTTACCCAAAAGAATTTTAAATAAAAATTTTCAATGCACAACGGAAACTTCCATCGCTATACATATATATATATATATTAGAGAATTGCAAAAGTTCTACAATTAATTAAAGCGTCAGAACTATTTGCCTTATAACTCTGACGCTATTATATTGTTTGTATTTCGATATCAAAGACTCAACTTTATAAATTTGCACAATTATTGTAAACTAAATAAATTTCAATTATCACACAGCTTTATCTTGCATTAACGTAAGATATTCTTGAATCGAATTTAGTAGTGCAGTAGTCTAAAATTTAATTTTCACAATTTTAAAAATCGTTAACCGCAATTTGAACACGTTTATTACACGCTATTCCAAACATGTCACGGATACTAGTAAATAAATACATACTTTACATCAAATTTACCATAATTTTCTTCATTATTCGCTCTGGACCGCGTCTAAAAATACCTTTTCGGCGTGGAAAAATATATAATATGTCAAGTCGGGCTATCTGAAAAGTATATTTTTAATTTAAACGTATACAAGCTCTTGGAAGTTTACTCAAGATATAATTTTATAAATCGTAGGAGATTCGATGTTGAAATTTGTTTGAAAACAGAGAGTTCGGTAATAGGATCAACAGAGTGCAATTTATTACAACCATTCGAAATAGTATAATCTGTAATTATTGCTTTGGTTTTTTTTTTGTAAAAATTACGTTCAACAAATAGCGGACCATTTCAACACGAGCAATAATAACCTTAAAAATTGCCCGTTTTCTATTCTATTTCAATTTTATATGATATTTTGGTGTAAAATCTATTAGGCGACTAAAGTAAATCGTATATAATTGTAATCGTTTGTTAAACAAATAAGTTTGGAATAGGAAATTCAATATTGGACTAAATGGAAACTTTCTGAGCTTATAGTAACTGCGAACTGTTCTAAATTTAGAAGTATTTGTAATTAACGGGTTCTGTTGTTGCTGAATAATAAACAGTGTAGACAAAAAAATAATGCTAAGATAGCTTAGCTTCCTGATGGTATTGAAGGAATAATTCACGGCAAACGTAATAAAAGGAGAGAAAAAAAATACACTAACATACGAACATGTGTGTACTTTTTTCTCTCTCCTTTTATTGCGTTTGCCGTGAATTATTCCTTCAATACCATGAGGAAGCTAAGCTATCTTAGCATTATATTTTTTGGTTATTGTTTCTAGGAATTTTCTGATGTGTTCTGCAATAAACAGTAACTTTGAAAAGATAAAATATTTCAATTAGTCATCTTTTATATGCATTATGAACCACTTTATAATTTTGGACCCATTTAAATTGGTAAAAAATAAATATCTAAAATTCTTCTCTTCTTTTTTAATTTATTAATAAAAATTAGAACAAAGACACTATCTTTCTGGAACAAACTTTCCTATCTACAACAAGGGGAGGTTCCCGGGTATCAAATTCAGACTTTAATAAAATTTCGTCGAAATATAGAGCATTCTAAAGTATTCCTATAACTTTTTTTTTATCTGCTGCAATTCACTTTTAAATTAACAAAGAAAGCTTTGAAAAGTCAATGGATTTTCACGATTTCTGTTCGTTGACTTCATTTTGTTAAAGCAACAAAAAAATGTATTGGATAATAAATTTATTACAGTAATGAACTACGTTTATCAATTTGAAACCTATTTATCAATATAATAAACACCCGTCTATTATCTTTCCACTACGATTTTCTACTACAGATTAATAAATGTATTCTATTATTAATAAATCAGTTTACTGTGTACTGTACATATACGAAAGTATGTGTTTATCAATATAATAAAGAGCCATTTATTAAACTGATAAACTCCACTTCCATTTGAAATTGTGGTCACAGCACGCATTTGCAAGAAGGTAACACTGCTTGAATTTAAAACGTATTCAAATATATGCAACCTCTGACTGCAATTTTTACATTAACTTAGAGAATTCTTTGCAGCCAACGTTATGTTGGTAGCGTTTGTATTACATATTACATATAGACAAACATCTAAATTACACGTGCTACATATAACCCATCTAACGAGTTATCCAATGTAAACATTGTAAAATACCGCCAACAACAAAAAAATCGTAGATAATAATTTTCGATGATGAGATAATCAATTCGCAATGTAGGGCTTTAACGCATTTCAATATGAAGCCACGCACGTTTCTAATTGTTGCTGCTTCAAACGTTGATGGTGAACGACAAATTTGAAGGTAAATATCAAAGTATGTGGAAAGTCGAGGTTTGAAATAGCGAAGTTAATGAGATGTTCAAACTCTCAAGGTCGATTACTTATACGAGCTGTCCGTTTAAAGAAGGATAGCGAGTCTACCTTAGCAATGATAAGCCCTACTGGTTTCAAAGGAAAAATTTAACCACAAGCTGACGAAGAATAAATCGGTAGGATTGCTACGATGGAGTCACTGTCTACTCTTAAACGGACACCCGGTATAATAGCTCTTGCATCAGACATGCGAATGAACTAATATAGAGGAAGACAATTGATAATGTAGCAGTGGTTGTAGTTTAATGACACTATTTAATTATCAATGAAAACTAGGTTATCCGAAATTAGTGGTTGAAGAATAACGCCGATTTTTTGTATCCAATACGTTTATGTGATCAGTTCTTATAGTGACAGTTTCGTGAAACGGAAAAATTTTCGGGCCTCAATTACTCGAAGGACAGGCAAAGAATAGAAAATGTCTCAGTTTAATTCTTTAATAATAAGACGTTTTTTACTGTTTTAATAATGCGCGGCCTTTAATAATCCATATATGCACCGAGTGTTTAATAATCTACTATTATTGTTTTGATATCCGTTGATGAAGCTTATATTAATGGCCGAAAATATGCCTTATCAGTAATGAATTGAAGCGTTTCCTATCTGATTAGTGTTATCAATTTAATTGTTATCAATCTGTATTGAAAAGAAAGTAATGGTGGGTAAAGTGAAGGAAATAGTCCAAATCCGTTTTATAGATATGTTCATTAATCTATGAATCACATCCTCTGTCCTTCTGTTAAAATTATTCACAATTTACTTAACCTTATCTCAGTTCTATCTACGAATGAGGAATTAAGTTTCTCAATTACCATCCACCAACTTTAAATTAGAAGCTGATATCCGGGAACTTGGCTTACAAGGAAATTAGTACTGTTCACAAAAAGAAAACGTACATAACGCCTCAGTGGTCCAGTGATAAGAGGACTTACGTCTGATTGAGCAGTAATAGTCGCCAGGATCAAATTTCTCCGGTACACTTCCGGGTCACCATTCGCAGTTTGGGAACAATTCACGCTTCATCATTTACAGCAAGGATGATAGTAACAAAACTACGCAGCACTATACATACACAATTTACACACAAAAGCTCCTGAGGTTATGATAAGCTTTAAAAAAACTTATACGTCACCACAAAAAGAATCAAAAAAGAAGTAGGAAGCTACTGAAACATTTCATTATTACCCCTTACCACAAACACTTCACTGAAACTGCACGCACGTTTCGGCAGCTAAGCTATCATCTTCAGCAGCAATACTGAACTCAGTTCAGTGAAGTTTCAGTGAAGTGTTTGTGGTAAGGGGTAATAATGAAGTGTTTCAGTGTTCCAGTGCCACAGTATTCGAGTACGTGATTTAAGAAGCTGGAAATATAATCAATGATTCTATAAGGAACTTACATATTAATTTTCCTTGATTGGCAAAAATTTTTGTTGTGTCTACAAAGCTCGTATTAAAAAAGTTTTGTACTAAGTATAACAGATTATTAGTTTGCCGTCAGACATAACAACTCTTGTATTAAAACGATACCTCCATGATGAAACAAATTTTTGAGTAGTGATTGATGGGAACACTTTGAAAAAATTTCAGACGTAACTCAAACAAAATTCAATGTAATCGACCCTGTTATATTATTGACAGATCTACATCTTTACATTGGTAGTTAATGATAGCTGTTTAATCGAAAGAGATTGAAAGTTATTACATAGATATCATTTATGGTTGTGTCTACAAAGCTCGTCTTAAAAAGTTTTGAATTGAGTGTATCCACAGATTATTAATTTTGCCGTCAGATGTAACAACTTCCTACGCGTCCTGGCGTTGCTTTTTATATTTGATGGAGCGTCAGTCAATGTCGTTAGCTTACGTATAAATGCAGTAAAAAAAACTTGTTATAATAAAGACAAATAGCTGAAATTCTTTAAAATATAATAAAGGTAAATGTGAATATTATTTTCTCTGAAATTCTGTTCCCTAAATGCAGAAATATAAAAATAATAATTATCTCCATGTTAGTTGATTGCACTGACTGGAAGGTGTTGGAAAATAGCTGCTGACATGCATTATTTACAATATTCCAGATTGTTTTGTTAATTTATATTATTTGATTATCTTTAGCGATACCTATAAATATCTCTAATGCAAAAACCTTCAGTACACGTCATTGAAATTGATATTTGTTGATGTTTTTATACGCCACACATTTTATCGAATTTATAATTTTATATCGATACGGAGCTCCTTCTAATCTATGTTTGTAACAATACTATTTTAATATAATTGATAATGTATCAATACAACAATAACATTAGACTTCTCTATATCTGATATGTGATGAAATAGCTACTACAAACTACGAAACCAAATTCCAATATTCTAGTTCCGTTCGTTACTGTCTATATTTCGCTTAGTTACGCAGCTTAATCCTATTTTTACTTTTACACAATTAAAAATTATACTTAATCTATCAAACTTTAGGTTAAGAATTAGACATTTTCATCCATTTTACAGCGTTCTTATACTTTACGTAGTACAAATATTCGTCAAATATCCATCTACGAACCGGCAAAATCAGCATACTACACTAATTTCTACCCTAAGTGGTAAAATTTAAAATGTTACCTTACCATCCTGCATTCAATATGTGTACCAACACCACCGACAGCAATTCGGTACCTGTTCCGAAGTCAACATGAAATAAAACAAATCTGGTCTATTGGAAAACCATATAAGTACAAGAAGAATAAGTACAAACTATCCGGCGGCGAACTTAAAGCGTAGTCTCTACCACTGTGCTTTCAGCTATGATATTGACAATGTTATAATTATTTGAATATTGAATTTCTTTTGGGATATAGGTTGCTTGTTAAATGAGGGAATTCTTCTTTTTCGTTATTTATTTTTCTGCGACTTTTCGTTGTACGTGATATCAACTTTCTCAAGCATATCTCTATACAAGCGTTTTTTTTTTGTTTTCTTACCTTTTCATCTTCTTATTGTTTCTTGAACATATCACTGTGGATTACACTTTCAACATATGAATCCACATAAAGTACAGAACGTCCAAGACGAACAACAACTCGGTTGGAGGGTAACCCCGATTGGAAGATCCATGTACGCTCACACACTTGTGCACTTCATGTGGACACATATATCAAATTATACATACTACCTCATTTTCTGAACGTTTCATCTGAAGAAGAAGACGACATAGGTGTTACCACTGCTTTAGTACTACTGAAATGGGAATCTATGAGAAGCTTTGAATCTACCAATCCGTCTAAATGGTATCTAAAGGCATCTAAAAAGCTAATATTATTGTTTTAATTTTCATTCTCTATGATGAACTGCGATCGGTGGAATCACACCTCAAAGATGCCCTAAAATGTGTGAAAGAGAACAATGTACCACTTGTGGAATGGGTTTCTAGTACTCCTAATTCCACATAATTCGAAACAACTTTCTTTGTTGAACTTAGGTTTGCCCACATCTTTTTCGTTTGTTCTCCATTTGTGTTATTTATCGGTTCTAATCACTTATTGGGTATTTACTTTGTTTAGGACAAGTCGGCGATATTATGGGAATTATTCTGTATAAGAGAGTAAGTAAAATAAAATAGAATAAAGTTATTTTAAGATCATTACTTGTATTTTTTTTCTGAGTGCCGATCTCTCGTTCTCTGAATACCGATCTTTTGCTCTCTGAACACTGATCTCTCCCTCTCTGAATACCGAGTTCTGCAAACTCCTACAGTGAGGTAACTGAAGTGATAAGTAGCTCATAGTTGAAATGAGCGTAAGTTACAATTTTGACAAAAGCGCTTTTTAAGAAACGCACTAGTTGTAACACTGAGATAATACCTTTAATTGGAATTCTGACACAAGTACGTATTAGTTTCATACTATGCAATCTGTCGCCGTTTTATGTTCGAAAAGCCACGTAAACATCACGGAAATTATGCAAAACGATCCGATATAATTATACGCATGTCATTAACGAAATAGCACGTAATAATCGAAGAAGTTTGCACAACCTAACGACTCTATCACGGCGGGTATTTCATCGCATGTCTTTGTTTATTATAATCAAAATACAAACGTATATGTACATATATTCATACACACAAGGACTATGTGTTTTTTTTTCTTTCATTATTACACTATATCTTAACACCCGTGTGATTTAGGTGCAATCGTAAAATCAACAAATAGGTAATAAATTTGCGGAATGCATACAGATAAACCGCAAGGATTCCCCGTTCCTGGAAGTTCAAGTGAAAAAATGTCGTTTAGTATTATTCTTGATGCGTCCTTCCTATTTATATCGCATACGTTCAGACTTTGATATTGATAATAGCGAAAAATAGGACGAACGCTTTTTATTGCTACAAGAACGTAAATAACTCAAATTAAACGTCGTTTCTGTATTAAGGATAGGCAAAACTTATCATACTTCAACTTCAAAAAATAACAAGCTATATTGTTAAAACAAAATTTTACTTTTGTTATTCTTTTGAAATTGCGATTATAATCAATAGGTTAAAAAACAAGTGCAGGAGAAAACGGTACAACGTCGGAGATACTGAATGAAGGTGGGTGCTAGTCTATAGTAGCCTTAATTCAACAAATATGGGTGAAGAAAAAATACCAATGCAGTAGTCGGAAGCTTTGATTACACCTATGCTTAAGAAGAAATAAATCTCAGGATACAGAAATTATCGAGGCATATCTCTACAAGACGCCACATATAACGTTTCCGCATTGCTTATTAGACAAAGGTTAAAAACCCGATCACTGGAGGTAAAGAAATAGGCATATGATAAAACAAATAGAATAAAGATATAGCATCAGAGTCTTTTAGGAAAAATCGAAGAAGACTCGCTGTCAACGGCATTGTCTAATCTACTCTTATTAAAGTTGATAGATACAGCAACATTCGAAACAACGGACTTATTTGCAACCATAATGCATGACATGCGCTGATGACACTGTTAATCATAAGATCAAAAGAAGAGCCGAAGCAGATATTTCAGATATAAGACATTTAGACCGACAATTAACGAGGAACAGACAAAGTATTTGGAAATTGATACAGTAGGCAATACAACGATGCAAATAAATAAGGGGCGTTATTGTAACTTGGAAGAGAAACGAAGTTGAAGAGATACAGGCAGACTGACAGCAGCAAGTCGAAAGTATGAACGTGAGGCACGGATCTCATCAAGAAGCACAGAGTCAAAACTAGAAATATGGGAGAGGAAAGCTTTGCGAAGAATTCTTGGAGGAGTTAAAGAGAACCAAGTGTGGAGAAGGACAAATGACTAGTTAACGGCGTTATTTAATGAAAATAAATCTGTACCATATCCGAGAAGGCCAAGCCATCTATCACTAGAGGACCGTAGAGGAAAAGCTGTAGTGGCAAAAAAAGGTGCCAAAAACCCAGACGGCGTTGGATGGTGTCTGTAGAAAATAATTTAAGAGAGAGTAGCGTCCAAAATAGGAAAGATGCAGCAACCGATCGTAAGGAGCTGAGGAAAATAATAAAAGTCATGGACTGAAAGAAACCTGTAGTGCTCTTATATTATTATTCTTTTGCTAAGATTTATTTTATTTATATAGGGTACTCCCAAAATTAAGGCATTTATATCAACAGATTATGGAACTCGTGTAAAATAAACTAATTTTTAAAAAATCACCTGTATGTAGTTGCAAAATAGCGAAGATGTTAAAAATCACTACTACTTTTAAAAACGATGTAATTTTAAGGTACGGGGAGTACCGAGAAAATGCAACATCTCGATCATACGCGAATAAATATCCATTGAGGAATGACGCGACTCCAGTGATGCTTAAAATAATAATAATAAAATTAGACGAAATACTGATGCAATCTACTAATTACGATAAAATGCACTAAAGCAGATATTAGAAATAAAGTCACAACAATCAATAAAATAAGTCAAGACGATTGCACTAAACAATTCTTGATCTATAAGCGCGCTTATATTTTGCTTTGTATACAAATTAATAAAAAAAAAGAGAAAGTTACTATGATTAACTTCCAATTATACTAAATTATATTTGACTGTAAAGCTTGTTAAAGCGAAGTGGGCCAATATTTAATATTTGATGAATAAACTCGACAAAAAAAGGAGACATTTTAAAGTTAAACAAACGTACCGGAGTGTGGCAACTTTTTACATGAGATTTTAAAACTTCATAGACACCTTTTGACGACAAAAAAATATAATAAATGCTTTATATCAAGATAGTTACTTTTCTTATTTTTATGAATTACGTACGTTTTTATCTTGAAATGCCATATTTTACATTATCGAAACGCATGCCTGCGAAATTTTTCAACGTGAAATATTACAATACGTAATACTAATAATATTTACACTTGACTGATTCATTCATAATTGTTTACGTATGTGCATGGTCTTATCTTTCACTTTTAGCGGTCTCATGATCTCGAAAATATTTAGCAAATGCATAACTGCGGGGGTTTTTGTATAGAATAGCACTTGTTTTAGCCTATACAGGACGTTCCAATTAAAATTGGTGTGCATTCTAGTGCAGCGTACCTTGCTCCTGTTTTCCCTCAGGCTGCCCAGGGTAAGTTTTAAAACAGGTGGCGCCAATATACTTTATTATTCCGTTACCCTGGAGAGCCCTTCATTGTTGGATAATCATCTTTTTTCTTTTCATGTATTCTTCTTGAAAATCTGCCATGGCACAGTGGCCTTTGATCACTGCGATCTTAATAGATCTATTGAAACAAAATGCCCTTGCATTTATTGGAATAGATGGAGATTTTTAATAAACTTTGGTGTTATTCTAGGATCCTTCAATTCAGTAGATGCCAGAAATAGTCTGCTGAAATGTTAGCGTCGTATGCGATTGATGACCACGCATTTGCTCTACCATCTTCAGATCTTCTTGGCATAGACGATTTTAACTTTTCCTGGTTTAAATAAACAATATTTTAGGGCTACGTGACCTGCCAAAGATCCTCCCTGTAGTCTGGGGTCGCAAGTGCTGAAGGATAGCGTTATTTTTGATGTCTTAGGTGTGCCCAATATCCTGTTTTTATCCTGTACACATATTTTATGTGATCAATGAAAGGCATATTCGCTGCTCCGTTGTGGCTTGGGCTCACTGATCCAATCGTCTTAGATTGTGTGCACGTTCATATATTGTATGTGTAGGACTTAATCGGCTTTAAAACTGCCTGACCGTCGCCGAATATATTTATAGTTGAGCATCATATCTCTTTCTCTGCTTGAAATATATTGGTGTGGAGTCCCGCAGGGACTGTGTACTGTACCAGGGTACCTCTTTTGCAATGTGCATCGAACACTCTGAATTTGTTTGCGGTGGTATTTTAATAAAAAAGCTGATTCCAGCTTAAGTTTCCTATATCAGCTTTGAAATTCATTAGTTTTGTTTCCGTAAGAGGCCTCTCAATCCTATATTCTGCGTCAACTATCCTGCAATACTTTATTTTCGATCGTAATGCATAATGATCGGATAACGTACGAACGACAACTTTAGTAGATGGTAGATCACCTTGTATATCGGTAAAACAATTATCAAGCATCTGGCAGTATATAGTACCCTTGTTGGCACATTTATTTCGAATATTGAATGTATCTAATGTGTCTAGTAAACTAACGCAAGCTGTACTAGATCTCCTAATCCTAAATCTCCTAATGGAACTATTAGTTTTATTTAGAGAACTTAATAAATTTTCTGAAATATAAACAAACATAAATCTCCCAGTGGAGACCTGTATAAGACAACGATACTTAAATTTAGCTCTAAAACATATATACCGCATACTTTAAAACGCATCTCGACATTAAAACTTTCTATTATGTCTGTTTTTTTGTTATATCTAGCAGTAACTCTAATAAATATGCATACACCCCCGTATATGAACTGAAATCTACAAAAGGCTGTCGCTAATTGGTTGTTCAGGAAAGGTAATTATTAATTATAGTTACTTAATAACATTTCTGTAGCGGATATTTTAAGCTTGCTTTAGAGGAAATCTTACAATAGATTCTGTTGAGGATTCTCCAGAAAGAATCTGTTCTCTCCAAACTCTACTAAACGATACATCTTACATTAAATGATGAATACTTGTCTGGTACTTTGAAATCCATATTCGAGCATTTTAGACCTTCTGCTGATAATATCTTTATTTAGTTTTGGAAGGTGTAGGTATGAATTTCAAGTATTGGTCTTTTAAGTCTTCTTTATCACCGATTCACCACTTTGAATTGATCTTTGTTCTAGTGTTCATCATTGTTGTTGCCTTTTCTCAGGTCGGTTTGTTGTTGTTGCGATTTTATGTTGGTTTATCAGAATAGTTGTTAGTCTTCATGTTTCTAGATATAAATGAAACTTTACCGTTTTAGTCATAAAATGTTCAAATTTTTCCACACACAATGACCTAAAGTTGTTCAAATGTATGTTGCTCCACCTACAGCGAATCCAACTCTTTCGATTATTGTTGGTTGGTTGCCAAGGTGAGAGTGAATGCTGTCTTCGGTGACTCCGATCTATTCGTTATTGACACGTCCTCATAATTTGACGGGGTAATCGGTTCCATTAATACACAACGGCGACTTCGCTTTGGCCTACAATTTACCCTTTTAAATTCATCCACTTGCTAATAATGCGCTTCTTAAGGATGACAACGGATCACTAAATGCTAAGAATACTTGTAGTGTGGAACATATCAGAATAAATCCAAGTCCTTGTTATAGCAAATTTTGAAGGGAATATTGCGTAAATGACCTCTGTATAGACGGTACAGTTGATTAGTTACGTACGCATAACATAGATAGAAAAAGCACTGCTGACCCATTTTAGTTCAAACACAGCGATTCCAATTCATGTGTGTCATATTACCGTGACGTTTGTCCATACGATTTTCTATTTGCGTCACTAGTTGCGGGAATAGTGGAAATTACGGAAAGGTAAAAAACAATACCGCAGATTTTTCGAATATATCAACCGTACTAATCGAGTAAACGAGCGAGCCGCTATTGATGTAAGTAAAACAATTTCATACCAAACAGTTGCTGGGTTATGGACAGCGCATACTTTAAATGGTTCACACATGGCTAACCTTAATTAAATACATAATTTGTATAAGGAAACTCATACGGTAACTATTTCAAGTGGGAATATTTTTTTTATGCCGTCCACGTGAAATTGAGAAGGATGTCTGTCCAATAATTTCTCTTTGTACGTTGTTTAATATCAAATAGATAAATCATGTAATTGCACGATCCTTTGCCACTTCGAAATTTCATTCTTAATTGTTGAGAACTTTTTACTCAACTATATCCTTGACTTGAATATTCCAGAAATCATTGGCAAATAGATATAGAAGGAGAAGATTTGGGAACAAGGGCTACTTTTATCTAATTTTTTCCTTTGATGGACTTGTATACAGCTTATTAATAATATTACGTTTTTCTTAAAAAAATATGATAATGCTCATAGAAATTAACTGTCCATAACTTGTTTTGTAGTTGAAGCTTTTCACATGTTAAGAGCAAGATGATCCAACAAATTAAATGAAAGCCTACTTTAAAGAGTTTATCAAATTATAATCCATGATAATTCCGTGTGAGTGTAATTTAGCAGTAGTATAAGTAAAAAAACAATAATGCCTCGAATCTCAGTAATTCGAATCGTTTGCTGATTTGATGAATTTCGATGTGATACAAAAGTCTAAATAAATCTTAATGGCGAATATTTTGGAAAACAACAGAACGATTCCTTCCATTTTTTTTCTTTAATTGTTTTTGTAAACACATAAAGGGTATCCCCCGTATTGAAGCAAGTCAAATATACATTCACTACAGTTGCGAAAGCTTGTTTGATGTAGTGCTGCGCACAGATTTCTAAATACAATGGAAAATCTATCAAGGTGACTGATTTAATAACGAATGACGTATTAAACAGCAAGAAAATAAAAACAAAATATTACCCAAAGATGAAAATAAATAAATTTTAACCAAAATACGTCAACATTCAGTATTTTCGAAGCTATAGCCGATGTTATCCCTATTTTTAGACGGACTGGTATCTGGTTTATTGCAACCTGTACCATTACGTAGTATTTTTTTACTTCTAATTGCATTTCGGATATCCGGGATCGCGGATCTACCAGGATCTCTCAGAGCTTGCATAACCGGATATTAATCAATCAGGAAATTGACATTCTGAAGTCCGATTGCGCTAATATGTGAAGAGAAAAAAGAACAATTGTTTCGCAAAAACAAACAGTGTATGTAGAAAATCGATAATCAAATTAGTATTCATTGTAGTAGGTAATGGTAAGAGATTACTATTAATAAACAAATAGCTGAGCGTTAATAATATTATTATATATGCTATTATTTATAGTTATTATTAGTGTTTTACCGCAACTTACCGCAATTTACCGCAGTTGTAATCAAACGAAAACGTTTAGAACAGTTACAAAGGTCAGTATTGAAGAAAATGTTTTTAACGTTGTATTCTGTATTGTGGATGTTTTTTTAAGGATTGTGCACTGTTGCATGACGGGAAGCTGTGCTAACAACAGGGTATGTGACAATTAGTTACTCTTAGGTTACTTGCGGAAGATGGTAATCGATCTTAACTTAAGCCCGTGATTATCTCAAAAATAATATTTATTTCTATAAGTGATTTTTTTTATTTCTAAAGTAGTAGTAATAATGGCAAACTTAAGTCAACAAGAGCAGGTTGTTGAGAGGTAAGATTTTTGTAATTTGTCCGTTTAAAATGTTTTAATCCTAAGTGAAATGGAATACATCAGTGGGTCTGTTATCTTTATTGTTTAAAAGATCCCCTCCCACGAAAACGTTGCTGGTTTGCAGTTTTGTCCCACACATCATATTAGTAAAGTTTAGCTAAGCATTTCAAATACATGTTATATGTATTTCCCTATGTGAGCGAGCGTTTGTGTTATGAGTTCCTTAAAGAAACTGAGATCAGCTTATGGATGTAGGAGCTTTATACAATAAAGTATCCAAATGCTAATGTTTTAGTGCTTAGTTCATGATAATACACAATTGTGAACAAACCATTGAGAATTATTACGGTTCAGAATAGATTATCTTTTTTTCTGGTTAATATCAAAGCTCAAAGGGGATTTCACAAACGCTAATGTTAAAAAAAACAGTGCACGCGAAAATTGGTTGACAAGCGCTGGTTTTAGAGCATGGACGACACGCGAAAGCCGTAACACATGCAGATATCGGAGGCGAATTCACGGACAGGAACCAGGAACTAGAACACATGCTATCGATCACACATCGGATTATGTAAAACCTTACGTTCAACGCGCAAGTGGCAAGCACAAAAAATGTATATTTTACGACCGAAAAAATAAATAAATATAACCGATCTATGTAGTTTAGCGTTCGATGGAAAGAAAAAAGCGGCACATTATTTAGCACCAACTTCTAATTACACGTTTGTGTACACACTTATTTACACGCGTTTGACTCGTATGCCTTAAACTCCAACGAAATTTGACACAACCAGGGATAATGTGGCCTTAAACGATAAAAATGTTTAAGATTTATTAACCATGCCGTCGCTTCATTAATTTATAATGCCTAAAACTGCGAAATCCATTACAGCAATGTTAAAAAGTTTCTAAGTTTAACCAATTTAAGCACATATCCTTGATCTATGGAAATCTACTTTAACTGAGAATAAATTAAACTGGCGCACTTCCTACCTTATTGTTATCATAAGACGCGTGAAGTACCTAGGTGCAAAGATCGATAACAACCAAAGTACAACACATAAAGTCAAGTGAAGTGTTGACTGCAAACACATTGTTACGCGGAGAAATACTGGAATTCCTAGAAGAGCAATTTTTATACTGACATCTCGTAAGGCTACTTCAACGTAATTTACACTTATCTGTGGTACAGTTTCGATATGGAAATTGCTCAAAAAAATGAAATACTGAGCAGTGTAGATTCCCTCATAAGTATCTGCTTAAACAAGAAAATGATACCATAATTGCTAAGGAATTTCTAAGAAACACCTCTTATCAGTTACACCTTAATATGGGAAAACGTGAACTTCGTTCGCATTAAATAGATAGGAAGATATTGTACAAACATATAATTATTGACGAATAAAGCAAATAGGTGTACCTGGTAGGTCTTAATAATCTTGATGACAAGTTAGTTGATATATAGAAATCTTGTATTTCCGGTTGTAGTTTACGGAACTGATTTGGTTAAATATAATAAAAATAAATAAATAACAGCAAATTTCTTTATATGAATTAGAATTTTTCAAATAAATTTTGGAGTTCATAGAAGCCTTGCTTCAAGAGTGCGTTATGTTGAGAGAATAAGGTAAAAGACGCCCACCTAGAAAAAATTCTAAAAATTATTAAATATGTCAAACACAAATTCTTAGACGGTTTAGACATTCAAATATTAAAAATATAAAAACTTAGTGTTAGCAAAATACCGATCATTAAGCTAAGACAGAGCCTGTACCAAAGAAATTGTACATCAAAGCTGCAACAAAAGCTGTTTTACGGCCGATCTACGGTGAACTCTAATCGAGACATAACGCGATGATTTTCCAAAGGAAACACAGGAGCACTTTAAACAAATCGCAGAATTCCGTCGTAACATGTTCTACAGAATCAGAACGGCTCCCAGTAACTGAAATTAGATAATTGAAAACATCAGAAGCTGATGACGACTTCTTGAATCATTTATTTAGCTGAATACAGGAAGTATCGTTATGGGCCTAAAACTGCCTCAGTAAAATGCTTTTTGTTGCTTATTACTGCTGCGGAATAACAAATACGCAATTTACAAATTACTTCCTCGGTATTAGCATTTGTTAAGCCAGCGTGAATAGATGCAATATGAATTTTGCTCCGTGTATTGAACACGCATGGATATCCCAATTTTATTCGTCAACCTATGTCATGAAATACTCGGAAAAATCTGTGCAGCACGCCGCAAATTAGTGTTTTTCGCGATTAGTGTATATAACAATGTTTTATGGTAATTAAAGCAAGCAACATAATTAAGTCATGATGAAAGTGTTGACGTATGATGAATTAATTCTAGGAATACGTATTTGTACCAGTCAAAACGGTTTGAGAAACGCTACTCTAAACAATATAATAGATCACATCATAGAAAGCGTCCGAATCATCGCATAAGGAACTGATTGGTGACCCGCGTCCTTTCAAAGAACGAACGCTAGAAAAATTGCGGTGAGACAAACCAATTGCGTAAATACGACGTTAAGTGCATTAGGAAATATCTGTGCGTGAATTTACTTCGTACGGTCAGCAATAAGTTGAGATTAATCTATCAAACGCGGACAAATAAGGCGAAGCAAACTCATTATCGTCGAAAGTCGAAACGTTTTCAGCTATGAATATCTCAGACTTTAAATAATCTTTAAAAACGCCTTTTATCCGCTTAGAAATTTTAGTCATCAATATATGTTGGTATGCGTGTGGTAAAATAAAACAATTTTCTTTTTTTACTATGAAATATTTATTTGCTTTACATCTAATTTCAGCGTGATTAACGTTTGGAAATAGTTTACATCTTTGTGTCCGTCCATCTTGAAGCGATTCCCTTTGCACCTGGTAATTTCAAATATTAGTGCATGTAAATAAACAGGTGGAAATTAAACAGTTGAATAAAAATATCTGTTTTTAGTTCAGGGATAGATGTATTGTTATAAAAATAATATTCTATCAATCTTTTATTATCTAGCAACTCAAGAGTGCTTTAAAAGTGGGAGAAGCTATACATAAAGTTAATATATAGAATAAAATTAAATTGCTTTCTTAAAATAAAATAATCCATCAGATCAAAATAATGGTATATTACTATTCGTATCGGTACATAAACAATAATTCTCTTTTGGAAGAAGTACAAGCGGAGAAAGTATAAAGGATAATGAAAGAGTGACAGTATTAGAAGAATAAATGTTTACTTAATAATTATCAATATTGAAACTTCTTAAACAACACTTAATGGTCCAAATTCTTGAATTTGACCCTTTGCATGAGCAATTTCTGGGTGCTTTTTCGAATCTTGTTCCTGAACTGAAAGCCCAGAATGTTTCCGCAGACCTAGCTGAAGGTACGTAGGGCGGATTATACGCACGACGTACATAATCCGTTGTTTGCTGGGCGTAATGACTTGAAGCTAAAACTGGCTAAAACGAGCTTTCGTCATGTTGGTGATGCAGATTGGTAAGGTCAACCAATCTCGGCAATCGGCAACCGGCAAGATCCAAGGATTCTCTGAAGTTGAGCTTGGATGTATTATGGATCCTTTTGCTTTTCCTGTGTCTTACGTTATTTCTTTTAATCTCTCGAACAATACTAATGTTAGGAACGAGTAAACAACAGACAAGATTGCGAGTAAAAACTCCAATACGCGACAAGAACCTGTGTTAGGCCTTAGCTGTAGCCAATTATTTTCATCCGTAAACAAGCATACATTTGCAGTTTAGCAACTTTGTCAACTAAATTATAAATACTTGCAAGATATTGCTTAACTTGAAGAAAAAATTACATTGTTCATTCTGCAATGTTATATCTTGTAGTAGCGATGTGTTCAGACACAAAAATGGAAACAAATTTAGCTCTTAACTATGCATTTTCATTGGAACATAGCATAAACGATGTTATAAATAATTCCATCTCACACATATCGTACTTTGTCGTAAGTAAAGAAAAGGCTATGCTTGTAATTTGTTTGTGTATCATTATAAACCAAAGAATGTTCAAAGTATTTCTCCCAACGTATTCGCATCAATACGTAAATGTCATTTAAGGATGTAGAATGCCCAAAAATATCATTTTTTTGGCAAAATATGAACCAATGAGAAAAAGTTGTTCGAATCTATCTAGAGATTCCAAATCCAAAGTGTGATTCACAAATGTCAACTTTAGTTTCTTCTTGCATTTTGTTAAAAAAACGCGCTGTATATTATTTTTCAATGTATTTTATCAGTATCAGTTGGAAATCGGGAGTTCGTCTTGAAAAGAGATCTTATTTATGTTTTATTAAGAAGGTTTATTTTCCCAAATTAAATCATTTTGCGTAGAAAAGTTAAGGAGGCCCTTGTACTAATTTCGTATTTCTATAGCTGGAAATCTTTTTCCGATAAAACTCCTTAAAATCGTAAAAATTAATAAATGTTATTGTCTATTCTTACAATTAAACAAAAGAAATTGTTTTGATTTCTTTTCATACCACTGTATAACAAAATTCATGTTCAATGCTTTAATTTAAATATAATCGAGGTTTTCAACATCTAATCTTATATTAACACCTTAATAACGCGCTGTTAATACTGATAACGATGATTATTAAAACTGTGGCGTAGACGAAACGATGGCGTATGAATAACACGCAATCCCCACCACATTGATGCTTTACTGTCAGCTAGAATTTACACCTTTTTCACTATGAATGATTAACATCTCGAACTTCAGAGAGCGAATTAAATTGCAGGAGTGTAAAATTTTACTCTCGCTGCCCCGCTTAGAGCCTTAAAATACTTTAAATAATATTTCTTCAGTGTAAAGATTGGTAAGTAAAAAAAATTACCTCGCATGAAAACCGCATCCCTTGATTTTTTACTGTATGCAAGAGATGGTTTCATACTTATCACAACAAATCCAATTTCACGATGTTCTTGCAAATGTATGTTCTTTTCGGAGCGGTCTCTTAAAACGACAAACGTCATTCTATTGGGTGAAGGAATTGGGTCAATAAACTATGGGACAATCTCTATTCGCACGTAATGTTGGTCCTCATCAGGCAATTTTTTTTATATTCATCTTTATTATTCCGCTAGTCGTATTGTCTATCGTCATTCATTACATATTGTACATAGTCTATTCAAATGTAACTCTAAAGCTGCTAATTTGAAAGAAATTGAGCTAACTTTAACTTTACGTTATGACAAAGCTTCCTGGAAAACTATACCAAACAACTGCTTCCAAATATTTGTTTTTTTCTTGGAATTGCTTAAAATCAAAGGATGATAAATCTTATCAAAGTACTTTAACGTTTGTAACTCCTTTTCCCATACAACTTATCTTAAGCAAATAAAATGTTGTTTGTTTTATTGAAAATATTTTGTTTATACTGGCACGTGCGTCAAACAATAAATAGACGCTGTCTCTACGGCGCCGGAAAGCAATCTGTATCTGCTTTTCGAAATAAGAGAAAATTACAGGGATTGAAGGGCAACTATAGTTCTACCAATTGATTTAATCCTAACCTGATTGGCTCCGTCTCTTGTACATCGTCCCCAAATTCCTCTTCTGGTGGAGAGACCCGTTATGTAAATAACCATTCCGATCATCATCGCCATTCAGATCTTCATCGTCAGGTTTTCTTTTTGGAAGAACGCAATCTCGACCTAAGGTAGAGAAGTCAGCATCAATGTCCCAAGAAATTTCAATGAGTATAATTGTCGACGTCCTTTTTCTAGGAGATCTCCTTCCTGAAGAATCTTCCGAATATGCGAGAGATGAATTAGCTCGGATTACTATTCAATAATTGTCGTTTGTGTAGGTATCCTCTTCAGAAAAAAAAGGCTTCAACCATTGCCTCATTTATTTCATCCAAAAAATCGTCAAGTCATTAGGAGGAGGTTGATTCACGCGAACAACAATCAGCAAATTGACGATAAATACATGCAGTGTGCGCAGTACCTCACCAGTTATCATGTACTTTTAGATTAAAGACGTACTGTTTCTGAAATAAATGAAGTTTTAACGCGATACTGAAATTTATTTCAAGCTCGTCAAAGCATCTTTGTCCTTTTACCTTCCCCTATAAAGCAGCTAGAAATTCCAGATGACATCAACGTGTGATTGATGTAAATGAAGAATTTAGCAAACGACGTAACATAGTTGTTTGGAAGAATATGCATCTAAAAATTCCTTAAAAATGTTGTAAATATGCAAAGGAAGTGTGTTGTGCTTTTACTTCTCTTTATTGCATTCGACTATGTCCATATTTTGAGTTTAATCAACTTTTGTGTCTTGTCCTTGAAATTTATGGTTCTAACGGCACCTGCGATTCTCATATAACAATTCTAAGCCGGTAACGTATCTCTACATCCGTAGCTCGAGATCTGGACCGCTATTTCGTCTAATTATTACCGCACAGCTCAATGTATATCGAGCTTAGGTCGTAAGATAGCGCTTCAAGAGATACTTTTTAGCAAAACATTCACCACTTAAATATGCAAAAGAGCGACAGCACCGATGCAGTGTGGGTGGCCTGGCTATCGGGCGTCCAATTGTATCAATGAGTCGCTCTCACTCTGGTTAACACAATAAGTATAGATATGTGACATTGGTTAATCATTATGCAGGGTGGCCGTGGTGGACTGGGGTCCGATCCGGTCTGCTATCTCGCTGCTATCCGGCCGATTCCCACGTATCCGGGGAGAGCTCTCCACCGCGGCCCGGTAGGCAAAACTGCTCTCCTTGTCCTTCGTCTCTTCTGTGCGCCGTAGCGGCGTTGAGCGCGCATTTTATCCTGTCGCCCTTGATTTGTGGGTGTGTTTTGTGGATGTACTTATGTATGTGTGCGTTTGTGTGTTGTGAAATTCGCCGCTTTGTGCCCCATACACAGTGTAACACACTGCGGTGAGTGAAATATTAACACATCTCTCGCATTCCACGGCTCACACCTCCCGATGGTGAGGAGTGATATGGCGACGCCGGACTGTCGCAGTTCAACAGCAGCAGGGTATATTCGTTTCAGGTCTGTCTCCTTTTCAATGGCGATATACAGGATGTCCACATACAAGTGCTGGTTCCTAAAGCAATCTATCCAAAACCAATCGCATTGAGAACGTCGTTCTGAACAATACAGTAGTTACAATAAACTATATCTACTTTACTAACGTAGATCACGTTCGCGCGTTGTCAAATGAATCAACACCATCCACGTACTCGTAAATCATTGCAATTTATAGCAATTTGATTTTTTTTCAAGTTAATATAGGCATATCCAAGAGCGTTTATTGAACACCTGAACACCAAAAAAGACCAAATTCAATAAAACTCAAAGCTTTCAGAAACAAGTACTTTGCAGTGGTTTTAGGAAAAAATAAGACCAGTCAAAAATTAAATATCAACTGAAGCTGTAAAGCCAATGCTTGTAACAAATTAGCGCACTACGCTTGAAAACTGGATGATCCTTTAGAAGGTGCGCTGAACACTAAACATCAAAAACAGAGGTTCAAACAGGCTATTCCAATAAGTGATTTTACAATGTCTCCGAACAGGATGACCAACTGTTTCACCCCATTGATTCTCATTAATCAACTGAACCAAAAATTGCCTAGATTGTAGCTTATACGTTTGCTCAAGTGAATATATTTGATTAGCTGCGTCGGGTGCCTCGTTTACATGCCACGATAGGGTTAGGACCCATTGGCTACTGGCGTACCGTGCCTCTCATTGAAGGCATGTTCACTGCTTCCTTGGCTAGCATGTCCGCCGTTTCGTTTCCTTCAATCCCTTGATGGCTTAGGACCCATCGAAAAGTAACGTGGTTATTGCACCCAGCTTACCATGATAAGTATTAGATGAACTAATTTCTCCACAGCCCAACCACCAGTAGTTACCACGCTCGTAGATAGGTGGACAGTTCTGTACCATAATTTTAGAAAGAGATTCTCTAAAATAGGGAACTATCTCAAGAGCATTGCTGTGTTGGTATCCCTAAATTTAATGTCCCACTGAGCGTACTGCCAGCATCCTTAAGAAAGCTGCTATGGTAAATCATTCAAACGTAGAACTTCTTGGGGAATTGACAGCAAGATGTATACTTCACTGAAGCGCCCGGAAAATGGCGAAATTTACTAAGTATACTTGACAGCTTTGCAGTCAACTTCTGTTGCCAAATACAATCTTAAATCAGCGAAACTAGTTAATTGGATAAATAGCCAAATGTTCTAAAAATGCTACGCTACGCTACGCTAAAATTATGGGTTATTCATTGAACTCGACATTTCAAACTTTATTGAAGTGAAAAATACAATTAAAACCTCATTGTATAAGTGAGTCAGGAATACAAAGTTATACATAGTACACGTCTTCGGGACACCCTGTACACCTGTGTGCAACTTTGCACAAACAGCATGATCTTAAAGGATGCACCTCTGAAAGTCGGACAGCCCTTATTCAAACGACCGTAGCCTTCACATAAGCAATTAAAGCGCTATACGAGATGCAGCGCAGCGCTTGTGAGCACTCTGTATATAGAAGAGAACTAACTACCTGACGCAGTTAGTAAAGGAAACCCGAGAGAGGGCATCGTCGGTGTGCATGATGGGAAATAGCGAGACTGCCACTTCATTATCCAGGGGTCCGCTGTCAACCTTCCATCGGGTGGTCCATCTAGCTTTGTACCGCCGGCATTTGACTCTTCACCTCGTTATCTTAGGGAACCCCCCTCCGGTTTTACAGTTTGATGGCTCAATCGACGTTCGCACATTCTTGTCTTTCTTCTCTCGGCTACACGCAGACACACACTTCACCATTTCGTGTCTAGTTACATAGCGTCAACAATAACAACAAGCGCACCACCAACCATAAACAACTCCTTAAAAACGTTCTTTTCCTTTTACTCGCTCGAATTGGACGCTAAAATGAAGGCCTGTCATTTTTTGTCGCACCGCAATAACTAACGGCGCAAAGAGGCCAGGTACATTATTTTGAAATTTTATTGACTTCGGCTTAATCTACTCAAGATATATTACGCTCGTAGTTCTAGATTATCTAGCATACCAGCGCTAGCGGTCAAATTTGGAAATTTATTGCTATCAACAAATTTATGTTGGTCGTTGACAATAAATAGATAAATATCATATAGATTAAGTTCATTTTTTTGACAAATTCCATTTAGGACTGGGGAATACATATAAATAAAGGAGCAACAAAGGAAATATACGAGTTAAACGAGAAAACGAATACACAATTTCGTAGCAAAGGATGTTGAACATTAATCACGAAATACATGAAAATGAATTTATAAAATATATTAAAAAAAAAGAAATATAATCAGGACTTCCCTTTAGATTTAGGGAAGTCATCCTTGCTAGTATAGCTTTATTAGATAAGAGCTTCCCAGGATGGAGTTGGCAGTGATCATTTATTGTCAGATTTTTCTACTAATATGTTGTACTATTTCCAGACCTTCTTGGCAAAAACAACAAATTTGATCTTTATCTTTTTCTAATTAAAATGAGCGGTATTTTAAGGCTATATGACTTGTCAAAAATTCCGCCAGTAATCTAGGGTCTTTTTTGGCGGACGCTAGCGCCAGTTTTGCTGTGTTTGGCGAGCCTGATATGAGTGCTTTTCTCCTGGAACGTTTTCCCAGTACGTCCTCCCATGTCTTTATTGCTTGTTTTATGTGGCTAAAAGTAATCAGATTCTGGGAAAACATACAGGCTGCTCTATTAAAATAAATAAATAAATAAAACAAGGTAAACAACACATAAGTATCGGTACCCTCCGCACCACACAAGTTTAATTTATTATATAGGAATATAATAATTAGTCCGGGACGGCCGTTTCGAGGACACGAATGGTCCTCATCATCAACCGGTCACCGGTGCCGATACTTATGTGTTGTTTACCATACTACGCCACAGTCCTTGCTATCATTATTAAATAAAACAAGGTGAATTAAACATGAAAACACGATGGCTGTTTCGTAAACCTAGTTGAAATGAAAAAAAGATCGATAAATTACCGAAAACCTAAAAATCACTCTAAATCAAATAAAATTAACGCATAAGGTCGGCCGTAACACGATCGGGGGAATTCCCAAAAATCTCAAATTATTCCAAAGGCTAAGTTAGATGGTGTGTAGGGAAAGTTGATGTGGAAAATACCAGAAACATACAGAATGCTTCATTTAAAAGGTGAAATCGAATTTACCAGATTTGTTAGATCTCAGCTTTTGTAAACAAGATCCGCCGAATTTGGAACAGCGTGTACGTGATTACTTGCGAATTCGCATAATCCATCCGATCTTAAAACCGTCAGAATCCATTTCTCCGCGACGTTTGCGTGTACATGCGCGTATCGCACACGGTCGCGCTTATATCTCACTTTCGTTCTTTGTTGTATGGCTTTATGCAACCAATTTCATTCGGCACTTGTACAATATAATCATATAAATATAGTTTGACCTACATTAATACGTCGTTGGCGAGATCGAGCCGCGTCGTTCCGGAAATTCCGCTCACGCTCCCTCGTTGTTTCGTAGTGGGCGCAACGCTGTTTTTAAAATCCATCGCGTCTACCGTATCTCTCTCTAGCGCGCGCGGCTCGCCGTTTTCTCCATAACTACGCCGGACTTTCTGGAATCATATTATTATCGCTGGATGATTAACAACACGAAGGTTTGTTTTCGCATGAATCGAACGATGGGCGGCGGATCTTAGAAAATTAAAAGGAAGCATGAAAAAATATGGGGGGAAGAGGAGAAGGTGAAAGGATCGCTAAAAGGGGATATACAACGGTCGAAATTCCAAAAAGTGCAGATATATTTGGACGTCTTTGCAAAGTATGCAGACTAGTTTAGGATGCACTTGATGATATTTCTGCAGTTTTCCAATGAGTGGTGATAAATTTTATGAAAAGGGATACTGAAGTATTTGAGTCAAGGGCTTGCTTTGCTACGTTTGTTCCAAAAAGACTAAACTAATAGAAATAGTTGCTAACATTTACGGAGATGACGCACATAAAAAAAAACAAGCAGGATTCTAATCATTCGTTGTAATCGTAATTTCGGCATTTGTATCTAAGAGTTTCTTGTACACACGTGTTTATTTCTGATTCTGCGCATGCTTTCTGCCAATATTGCAATATAGATTAACTGAACATTCATTAAAGTTGACCCAATGGAAAAGGTTTAACCAATTGCGTGCTGTTGTTGTAAACCATATGAAGTGTTGAGTACAGTTAGCAAACAAAATTGGTTAAGTCAACCAATTTTTGGTTTGTGTGGCGTCCCCAAAAAATATCCAGATACCTTTTCATACATTTGGGAATGCAGTTTTCGAATTGTAGCAAATTTTGGCTTCATTTTTTCGTTGGATGTGAACTTCTACCCTACTCCCTACCTTGCTTTGTGTTCTGTTAATTAACTTAATTATAAGGGATGCAACGGAAAATGTCCTACCAGATTTGCTTACTTTAGAAGCCATATCCAATTTCATTATAATATACTTCACAGTTGTCCTGTATAAAGATGTTTACTTATATAGTAACACGCGTATTTCCCTATAACGCGTTTGTGCACGTTTAAAATATAATTAAACTCAATGAAACAGAAAATTGCCCGTGAAAGAGACGTCGTTCTGCTTATTTTCCTTTTGTGGATGGATATAATCTCCTTGTCGTTCGCCATCCTTAAAAGTTACGGCAATTTCACGGAATTATTTCCTGTATTCTAGAAAATGCGCTTCGAAAACTTTCCATTGACGTAAAATCGCCGCGGTAGCAGTATTTCGTAAAAGGAATTAGAATCCGAAAAATTGTTTTGAAACTTTAGGAGGATGTTGTCGCTAGGGGTGAAACATTTACTCTGTCCTATTGTCACGCAGTTGATTTCGTTCGATGGTATTTCCTGACGTCTCAATTCATCTCCAGCGCCTATTCATTGAGTGGCTGGTTTCGGTGGCGCTAGCCATTCATCCCGGGGACCCACCACGTACACACCAAGCTATAACAGAATATCTATCCGCCGTTTACCTTTTCTCACTTGCCCTTCGCCTCTTTGAGGATCAGGTAGATCGCCACCATCCGAGTCAGAGATCTCTCCGACGAGAGAGATGAATATTATCTCAGTTCGGGTCGTCGCTACATAAATCTACTTGTCACGCGGAGCCCGTACATCTAATCCCCGTTGTAAAAAGAAAAGAAAGCAAACAGGCACAATGAAGAAAATCCTGCCTTTGAGTAAATATTTGCCGATCGGTCGGAACATCGATTCGAAACGGTGATTTGCCACCCCACTAACTAATGCTGAATCACCGGCACTAACAGTTTATAACAAGAAGGGCGACTGCCCCCGTCGGGATATGGGAGGTCCGAACGTCGCTGCTTTACCAAAACAATTACTTAAGCCCCTGAAATTTATTAAGTGTCGCTGAAAACGGAGGTGGTATAAAAGTATTTCTGGATAAACACCTACAATTGACACCTATACTTAACGGGCGCGATATGGATCGCCGCCAACTATGTATTTCTACATAACGTTTTGTTTTAGTTTCGGAGAAAGGAAAATAATTGATGAAAAACAGGACGAAAGGTACCCAGGAGCTTTGTTAAGCGTTGTTGGATTTAAAACGTTTGTTAATTAATCAAATAATAATTATTTTGGGGAGTTTTGTTCTGTTATAAAACAAATGCAGTTCAGAATATAATTTTCATTACTGTAGATAACACGGTTTCAACCATTTAGGCTATTTTCAAGCCCATTTCAAGGGCGTGAACCAAAAAAAGGGTTATACATCAAAATTATGTTCCTTTATTAGAAAGACCTTCTTTTGGTAATGAAGTACCACCAGAAAGAGCTGCTTACAATTAGTTTACTGAATTTCGTTGTGTTCGTGCTTCCGTCAGCAATGAATTTCGTGGAGCTTCGATGAAAATCATCGATTCTGTGCGCAACGTGATTCGATTGAAGAGATGACTTACTGTGAGACAGAGGCGTACATTTGGTTTTGCATGGATCTGCTCCTGGATGAATACCGCATAATTTGACCAAACAAACACCAAAAAGGCTCGTGTGAATTAGTGTAAGGAAACACTCAAAACATTCAACAGAGGAACATGAAAATCCCTGTATACGTCCTTGTAACAGGTGATCAACTGTTTATTTATTTCTTTGTGCTAATATGTCGCAAACAGTGCTTCTGAGGACTAGAGAGAAGCAATCGACAATGACGCATCAACCTTCACTATGACAATGCCAGCTCTCGCACAGTACGCCAAACAATTGATTATTTAAAGGGAAATTGAATTTGTCTCATGTTGCTCGCTTGGTTTGAAGAATATGATGCCGCTAGTCGTCTGCTTAGGTGTGTCTTCCTTGTGAAGAGAAACGACTAATGTTCAAAGGACCAAAGAAAATAATGCATACTTTGTATTTATTTTTTGGTATTCTTCTTTCCATTTTAACCATTAATGAGAGTAACGCTCAAATATGTTGATTAACATTTTTGGCTATGTTACAGGGAAATTGCACTTCCGGTTCTCCAGAAAGTGAGGTAGACTTGGTTCTTTTAAATGCAATAATGCCTAGTTTCGATAGACGATAAGAGAACTTTTCAGAAGATCCCAAACCTTTTTATTACGAGCAGTTTTGTAGTATTTACAAAAGAAAAGAGACTTTCTGGGATTTTCTGAAAATTTTCTTGTTATCTATTGAAATGTTATATTTAAAACAACAAAGTTTATGGCATTTCCCGGAAAATCGTCTCTATACTACAGGCCAAATTTTTGGAAATTCAGAGTTGTCAATCGATCTGCCCAAACGTTTTTGTGGGTACCCAAACGTGTTTGCGCACGACAACATCTCACTTCTGAGGAATAAATTTAATTGTGATCGACGAATTTATACCATAAAGATCTAGAACTACACTCGTTACTTATACAGCCTTCTAATCTTTTGAATTTTCGAATTTTCTCTTTCAATATATCCGATATAAATATTCAGCAAGACGATCCATTCGTAAGTGCGTAAGGAATTGAAGGCACGCTCGTTTCAACTCAAAAGAATGTTCCAGTGGACGTAGAAAAAGAATCTCCAGCGCACATTGTACATACACATAGCCATGTAATGCCTAAGCTGTTGCAATCATTTGACAAAAGAACCCGGCTTGTCTTTACAGTCGCAGTGAGTTGTTGCTTTCGTCATTGAACAATATATCAACATATATAGGTATAGGTGTACATTTGTGCCCGTACTAAAAGTGTAATTACTTCTTTACACAATTCGTTTCCGTTGTTTTTTTCCACATTCAAAGCACATATCGCTCTCAGTTTAGACGCCTCGTACGTGACCACGAATGAAGCCGCTTTATCATAATAAATTGCGGCCGGTTCGGTGCTTGCATATTGAACATGACCCCAGAGAGTGCTATAGTCGCAGGTGACTCCTAACATATAGGTGTCAATGCAGATGATTATTGGGAGATGTTTCTTCACCTCGCAACGTTCGAACATGCGCCATTTTCGTAACGTTCAGGTGAAGCGGAATAGCTCAACCTGAAGTTTTTTAGTCAGACTGTTTTAAGAATGGATTCAATATAAACTTGTAGCTCTTAAAAACTGATTTGCTTGTTCAAGTACCTTAAACAAAATTATTGATGATTAACTCGAGTTTCCATCAATCAAAATTATTGTTATTATTGAAGAGTTATAATGATCTCATATCTTTTCTTGTTAAAGTTACAAAGTATTCCAGGTTTGCAACAGAAATCCATACCTGATGTCTAAGATGAGATGGAAGTGAAAATTTACACGAGCATACAATGAAAACGTTGACAAGCAGGATTTAGCTATTATTCTAGACTGTTATAATTGCAAGCTATGATTAAGTATACCTTGTTATGAATATCAATTCAATTGTTGCCACTCTTAGTTTCGTCAAATCATATTTTTTTTAACGCACATTGTTTGAAAAAGAAAACAAGAAATGTTTCTTTTTAACAAAGACAAACGTGTTTCTCTTAGCTTAGAAAAAACGTTCTTTTTTATACCACTAGATGAGATAGCTCCATGTATCTCTAAATTTGCTTCACACCCTATCAATATTTCTTTGCAGAATATCGCGATCACTTACAGAGTTCATAACCCTAAAAATCTTCACATCATCTGCGTTTAATAAGCACTGTGAGTGTAGCACATCACAAATGTTATGTGGCTACCCTCATACTCGACATATTGCTGCCTTTCAAATAAACAGCTTTTAAGCATACATACTAAGTCTGGGTGAAGGCCAAAATCATTCAATTTACTGAGCAGTAGCCTGTGATGTAAGCGGTCGAAAGCTTTGCTTTTTACCGTCCATTGTTTGGAATGAAATTTAGCAGGTTGCACGTTGTCGAGTGTCTTTTAATATAAACTCAATAATTTTTTTAGCGTCAGAATCGCACGATTTGGATATAGAGTCCCCTGCAAAATTCTGTCCCTGCCAATTTTCACCTGCACCTCCTCTTAGGCAGCAGATATTGCTTTTTGCGGCAAACATTTCTTTTATGTCTAGCAATAATTTCAACAAGAGACATGCAATAAGAGTATATTTACCAGATATTCGCATCTGCACAAGCTACCAATGCATATTACATTTCTGTATTGTTTCTAAATTGCTTAACTTAGGGAAACCAGCGACCTTCAATCTGATCGCCAAGATTTCATTCGTGTTTACTTATAGATACCAAGTACGATTAATAAGTTCTTAATTTATTGATTAACTGCAATTGTATTATTCACCCTGTATTTCCTATGCCTAAACAACCGTCATTGTTACCATACTTGATAACACTTGAAACTATAACTAACGTATTACAGAAATGATATTAAATTAGTTAAACATCATGCTTACGATGTCAATAATTCAGATAGTTTATTAAACTCTATTATGTATTTTTTCGGTATTGTAGGCTCGGTATTTATTTAACACAAAAAGCGTACGTACAAGGCACTGCCATCTATCGTTAAAGGTTAATACTCCATGTATCGGTGATGATACGCTATTGTGTACGAGGTAACGTATTAATAAAAGAGCTGAAAAAATATTTATTTGATGTATGGAGGTGTCTCGCGAGGCACTGCATCATTCGATGTATGAAACAGGTTATTGAATTGAAAAATTGAAAAATTCTGAAAACCTTATAATATATTTAACCTTACATGCGCTATTGAACTATTCTTCAATTATCTATGACTTCCGGTTATACCGGAAATAGGTATCAACTTTGTTATTTTGAATAAAACATCAAACACAGTCAAACGAGTAATACAGAACTTGAAAAACTTTGGATCGGTCAAGGCAACCATTCAGAAACGTAGTTTTTGCAAATTTATCTTGATATGATCGCAACAGCACGAATTATTTTTGGATAACACTATTTGGACGAAAGGAGCTAAGTTTACAATAAGTGGTCTACACCGTTCTCATTACTAGGGCCCGCGTATGCAAAGTTTCCAGGAAAATTGACAATTCATCAATGCTGGATTATCTTGGATATCTCTAAAGCTGGATGATATTTTGAGAAACTATACAAGCTGCATTCTCCTTGTTAAGAACTCTTCTTTTTTGAAGAAAATTTTTGCCTATTAGTCGTAGTGGACGGCGGGGCGCGAGGGCCTCCACCAAAATGTACCACGACGTATTAGCTAGAAGTTTACAATGACTATACGGTTAGATTTAAAACAAGTCTTCAAATGCAAGAATACTACTCGATATACTCTACAACCTATAGCACATAAATTCAAGTTACTTTTGGTATATGTTTTTGCTTGAAATCAAAAAAAATCTGCATACTTATCATCTATACCAATTTCGGCCTTTCCTGGTTTTCACAAAATTTGCTGTGTCAGTTGCGCAAGTGCCAACAAGAATCTTTCTAGTTCAAGAAAATCTGCTAGCAGCTAAGTATGAATAATAACATATCCGGTAGATTTTATATATCCAGTTCCATGGATGTTGTAATCATTTTTTCCCAGCCTCCAAATAAGTGCAGCATATTTGAATTTAGAAGGCACCCATCAAAATTGAGAGCAATTGACCTTTACTTCTTTGCAATCTTTGCAAACGTTCTCTTAAAGATAATTTCGGAATATTTATTATTGAATACAATAGCCAATAGGATAGGAGACGTTTCCGAAACCATAGCACTTAATTTAGTTATCACTTCTTTGGTTAAAATTTGGTTAAAAAATCAATAGAGCAATAACACAAACACCCTGGACATCTGACCTCGATTTTGCTCACGGTAAACTAATTTATTTGAAATTAATAAGAGATATTTTTTCCTCCTTTTAACTCCATCCGGAGACATACTGTATAAATTAACAATATTAAAATCTTCCAGACATGAAACGAACTAATATCTGATCAACTGCTCCATCGCTATTGGCGTTAGGAGTGAGGGTTTTAATGAGTTTTAAATTTGAATTAAATTAGAGAAATGGGGGGCAGCTCTTCCAAAACCCAGGCAGTTAGCGTTTAGATTCCTTTAATCTATATTCAAAGAGCCAATCGTATGAATATATTTTTTATAGCTTCTGTTAACACGAACCATCCTACATAAACTCATAAAATTTAATTGAAATCTGAATTCTCGGGTTAGTAGTGACTACTTAATTATTGAATCCTTCTGGCCTACGGAACAATTAAATGCGGCACCGTGATCCTTGTCCGTCAGCTTGAGCATACGCAAAACGCCTAACATTATGGTGGTGATTTAAATGGAAGAATCTGCGAATATATGTTAGCTTAAATTACTGCCTTTTTTCTATTTGGATCTAATTTTATAGTTTTGCTCGCACGTTTTGTTCCTGTATCCAGTCGGCGACCGGTTTACGTTCGTAGCTATTCAGTTAAAACAACTTTTCTCATTCACAGAGAACCGAAAGAAACCATAAAACGCCCAATAAAATTAATCTGCTTCAATATAACACCGAGCTTAGTGTCTAAACTCGCAGAAACTCGCTGATATGACCAATTCCAACGATTTAAGAATAAGGAAGTAAACACAAAACCGCTTAACAACATCCTCATTCACGATTTTCGCTTTTACCTTTTTGCTTGTTCTCGCAGCGACTCGCTGTAAACTTGTCAAATGATTTAATTAGAAAATGCTGTAGGTATTTTCACCTTACTTAAACGTATTTACAGTAATACCGCTCTTCCTTTGTCTCCGCCCTTGATCTTTCCTTTCGAAAAGGAGAACCTGTTTGTGCTAAACAGAAATAATCTCCCTTTTCACAGTGTAATCTCCACCTCGGTAGGTTCTGTTTATCATTCAATCTTAAAAGTCATAAATCACCAATGAAAATCATCTATAGTGTGTCCAAGATAACTCCATAAAGATGCCGACAAAATATTACATTTCGCATTCTATTGAGGGATTTTCAATGCTATAAAGCCAATTAGGCTCAGAATACCAATGAAGGCGCATTATAGGTGGTGGCTGGATAATAGTAAATCATGTCATCCGCCATATATACGTCATTTTGTTTATTGCAGCCTCCTTTGTCGCCGCGATATTTTTTAAGAATTGTAGCTTTAAGAAGGGGTAAATGTTTAAAGTTTACTGAAGTGCTTACCAAGATTCCACGCTACTTAAATACGTAAAATATTTTTGCAAAATTTTGGTTTGTTTACTTTTTGGCATTTTAAGTAGGTAAAGCTATTGTTAATAACGGCACCTTCTCAGTACCCTTAAAACCACAAGTCTGGTCATTTGCCAGTTTAAAAGTAATTAGCATTGTAATACCGATGTCCAGGCACTAACATTTTCGCAGATATCATTAGTTGTTACCAAAATATATTTAGTGGAACTCTGGTAACTTCCACATTTAGTTTTGTAAAATGGCGTCTGTCGCCATTTCCCTATTTGTGCTAATAATTGATTTATCCAACTACTATAAACATTAAAATATGGCCATTTCCGGTGTACAAAAATCAAGAATTAATACAAGACAATTCATACAAACTTGTTGGAACATTAGTCCAAAAGAATAATAAATAAAATAACAATAATAAGTATAATTCATTCTTTTTCATTCTAGGCAAATTTTTAAATGTTAAAATATGCAACAAGAATGTAAATTATATGTTTTACCCAATATTTTGAAAAAGTGGTTATGATCAGCGAGTTACCACGAGTTTTATTAAAGAAATACGCCACTATACTTATGAGCCTTCTAATTAATGTTAATTGAAATGACCAAGAAAAATTATGGGAAAATTCCAAGAAAAATGGGAAAAAAAAAAGATGAAGAAAGGAGATTTTCTGGACGCCACCACGTATTTTATAAAATTATTTAGAGATATACAGGATGTTCCAAATTTTCATATCCTCCTTCGACTAAATGGATTGCTATATTTTTTTATCAATCACTATAACATCGCTTAAATTATCTTTGCAATCATTCCCACCATTACTTTTGGCTATATTGCAAATTTTGTTGAAACGTTGACGGTTGCAAATAATAACAAAAGGCTTAGTTCGAAGACGGATATAGTGCCTCAAGTCTCTATTTTGCTATCAATTTAGGGGCTAACACATATATGCATATGTATATTTGAAGGTGGTAAAATGTAAAAATATATATACGGGATGTAAAATATATCGTGCATTTGTCGAAATGCAAACGTTTTTCTCGATTTCCTTGTGAAATTACCTTTGAAATAGTTTGATTGGAAATACGCTTGTAATATTCAATATGCCGGACATTCAGCATACCCGGATCCCCATCTAATAAAACGTCAAATCTATGTTTAAATTTTCCAAATAAAGTTAGTCTCATTTCTTCATCAATGGCAGTTTTCACGCTAAATTCGGTGGTGGGCATAATAATAACGCACCCGGGGTAGTTTCAGAAACAAGTTGATAGCTCTTTTACGTTTAGCGTCTGTAAATACTGCCAACAATTGATGATAAGGGATTGAAATAAGCGCGTCTAATACATTTCCTTAAAACAAATAAGAACAATGTCAGAAATAGTAAATTACGTCACACTATAAAATAACTTTCCTGTGTACGTTTTATAAAATACAGTTAGATGTAGCAATAGAAGTATCTTTGTTTTATTAGCATTATAATGACTCAGATTCTTATTACATAAGAAAATAATAACTGATGGTTTGAGTTTTTTCATCTCGTGCTGCAATTATTTTAGCTGTAGCGCATTATTATCTCGTAGACATTTGCGTTTACAATATCCTAACTTGCAAGGTTTTGTAAACATCACTCGCAAGTGCAAATACAACTACAAAAAATAAGCTTCAATGTCGATTAAATCTTCAAACGCAATCACTAGAATTATAACACTCTACTCCATGGCTTCTTTAAATTACCACGGTTGGAAGGAGGGTCCTGGGCTACAGCTTCCTACCATACAATACCACGAAAAATTTAAATAAGAATAAATTATGAAGACGAAGAAACTTCGTGAAGAACCTAAGCTTCTCAGCCAATGACAACTCATTGTGCTATACAGGTATACTGAAGATGGCGTTCCAGAAATTCATTGATGGAGTCTTCCTTTCTGCCATTTTATGAAAAATAATATTTAAAATTGCACGCAAAGGCAGTGCTAAATTTGTTCTCTTCAGGTAAACCATGTCATCAGTTCTTGGTTCCGATTCAGATACGTTGAATACATATTAAGTTAGAAAAACAGATATTTTTTTGGAAATGAATGTAGCTGCTATACAGCGTGTTCCAATCTTCTGGAATCGTAACATTTTCAGATAACGTAATGTATTCTTTCAAAAATATTTCTTTATGTACGAGATGATCAATAAGTCGCGTACCAGACATTTACATTATTTTAAGTCGATGTGACGATGTTTATAGTAGTTTAATAACAAATTATTAAATAAACATTATGCCGTGTCAGCCTTATCGCAGTCTACAAAAGACGTCACTAGACATGACAAAGATGATCGATTAATTTGCACAGTGTTCAAAACATGATTTACGGTATTAACTTTGGGATGGATAAGTATACTGTGGGCATACTGTGGGCAACGACGTCAATTATACAGCTTTGATCTTTTGCTATTGCTTATCCTTGGAGAGTGTAATGAATCCTATCATTGATTTAACGTTCATGTTTGGTCTTTTTCCAAAAATTGTCTTTGCACAATCACCTCAATGCCACAATTAGACATGTAAATGTTAATTAATAAATAATAAATCGCTTTCACTAAACTCGTAGTAATCATATAAATCTTCGCAGATATTTGGATGCTGTACTGAAATTAGTTTCAAGAAAGTTATGTCGATGGTTAAGATAGGCTTAAAGATAAATTTTTATTCGACGTAATTAATTTACAAATAAGCAATAAACAATAACCGTAATTTAGTGTAATTTATCTCCAGCCTAGATGTAATAAATACGACGCGAGGTAACGCTATGCGAAAGGGAACCGTAGCGCCAACATTTGTTAAATTTTTATTATCCTAAATTCCAGTGCGCTCAAAGGACACGTTCGGAAAGTATAGAAGAAAGAAACGAAAAAAACGAAGAGGGAAACAAAGAATTTAACTACGGCTAGTGATGTCCACGTTTGATAACACAATCTCAAACAAGTCTCGGACATAAGAGCACAGAATTGCATTCTGTTTTTCTTGCCTTCGGGAGCCTTTAGACCCATACCGACAGGTAGAACTCGTGTTGATCTTTTTGTGGAGTAGTTTCTGATGTTAACATGCAATAAAAGAAATTGTTGCGGTTTTTGGTCGCTGTTCGACTCGTATAGCTTATTCGCGTTTTACGTTTGGACCCATTGCTTGCTTATCCTAAATATGCGCATATTCTTATATTTTGCGTAAAAATGCTCAGAATTTATTAGCGCATTTTACTTAGCCGGAACTACATTAGTGATAAATTAGGAATAGTCGCGAATTCACGTGGTAACCTAAAAGAGTAAAGCATCAGCTGAACTTTTATGCTCCATTATCCAAGTTTTCAAAAAATGTAGCAATTGCCGTTAGTGTTTAACCTGGACGTTAACGTCAGGTTTATCTAGGGTATTATCTTTAATGGGGTATTCTTAACCTCCTTTGTTAACAAAGGGGGTTAAGAGTACTCTATTGCAGATAATACGTACAATTTCGAAACCAAAACTGACATATCTATTGAATTAGAATTAACTTCTTATTTTAATGTTAAGTGTACATTTATTAGTAGTTTAAAGATTGTTAAGTACAGAAACCTGTAGATAAATATACAATATTTTATATGTATTTTAACGCCATGGCGCGTTTTACACTCAAATTGGTTTAAAGCCGTGAAGTCCTAAAAACTAGGGCGGTGCCGAGGGTAGTTCACTCTACACAAAATGTCCGCCCACCCAGGGTTTTATTGAGGGTAAATTTACCGACAGTACGGCCCAAATACTTTAGCCGGCCCACCCAATTAGGTAATGTCTCTCTGTATAAGATATTCTAATAAGATAAAAACTGCGTCTGGTGTGGTGGTTTTATGCGGAGTGCATCGCTCAGGTTACGTATCGTTCCAAACATTTCCGGTTACTTTCTGTTCTGTTTGAATATCGTGTTAGGTTAGTGCATTGTTGGCAAAAGCACGGTGATAGCCTTGATCTAGATTTTTTTTATTACTGCCCAACCTGTATAGTGTGTATTCTCTCAAGCAAAAGGCATTTCCTTTTTGGCGTTTATACGGTGTCTAGTCGTTCATTTTGCGCATCAAATGCGTATAAAATTACTAAATTAAAAATTTAAAAAAATCTATTGTGTCTAAAGTCGTTTTTTTTTAAGTAATAATTTTTTTTTATTCTCTTAAGTCACTTCTAAAAACACCGACAAGCAATGCAATTGCGGTAACTCTTCATTTGCGTTACTGAGTCCTTATAGACAGTTGTTATTTAATTGAAAGGAATTATTGCACTCACAAGCACAGACTGTTACGTGAATCTGACAAAATAGTTATTTTTGTTTCTATATTGTGGTGTGTCGCTTTGCATTCGAGAATAGAGATTTTTTTGAGCGCCCGCTAGCAACTTCCAAACCATGTATTAAACAGAATTTTTCCGATAACTGCTTCGAAATATTGTTATTGGTCAACAGAGAAAACTACTGAGTAGTTTGTTTATTGTGAACGTTTAAAAAAAGCAATTTCGTAAGAAGACGTGAACTTTCGGGCATTGCTTAATAGGAAACAATGGATGTGGGCTACCCACATTATTCCCAGATATTCCTCTTTCTAAATTCATAAAATCACCACAAGAATGTAGATGAAGTAATACTTCACAAGTACAATCAAATATTCGCTTTGATAACATAAGACAAATCACAAGTAAATCATTGCGAGGTGTAGACAATTATTACGGTATAGTATACTTGGCCAAATTAAGAACCAACTGAAACCATTTCTTAATATTAAAGAAATGAAACGTGGCATACACTGTAGTTAGAAGAGCTATTAAACAATAGAAAAACAAGAAATCTCAAAACCAGTAAAAAAATCCTGAATAGAGGCAAGTCAAACAGTTTCTGATTAGACACAGGTTAGACCTACTAGAACGAGACAGAAAGTTGGTTAAAGCACTAGTGGGGTTGTCAGCAGGATATTGTATGCTCAAAGAACACGTGGCACATGGCAACTTAGACTTGACAGAGTAAATTTTGCTAGGCGTAAGAATAGACCATCGTCCGCATATTGTGCGATCTAAAAGCTAGTTTAAATGTTTTAGCAATAGAAGAATTACAATAAATCTGAAGGTGCCAGATGGATAAGTCAGAGAATCATCTCATACTTAATCTACTCTAAGGAATATTTTTGAAGAAAGTTGCATTTCTGTGGCTCTCTTTTATTCAATATTACTTAAGCAGTATTAAAAGTAGCAACATGGACTCCCTTCTACAGAAACCAATACTCCTTGGCTGAACCAGTACCTTTTTGTAGATGCAGAATTAGAAACTTAAACAGAAAAATAATGAGCATTAGAAAAGTTGAGGTAGCTTTCAAATTTCTAACGTAAAGAATAGGAAATACACAAATTTCTTATTCTTCTGATGGATATATAATTGTATTTCTTAATTCCAAAATTATGTGGGAACTATCAAAGCCTTAGTTGGAATTGATTCATTCATCTTTGTTTTGCGTTTGCGTTAGAAGTTGTATTTGTTATGAGGGTGTCACTAATGCCATAATTAAGTTAGCAAACAAGCAACTTGCACCTCAGCCGCATCTGAAACACAGGAGGAGGAAACGACGAGGCAAAGATCAACACCAAAAACAAAGACGACGAGATGAAGTTTAAGTTAGTCATTAGCAGTTTTGTATATTAAAACAAAGGCGTGTAAATTTCGTTGGGTCGCATAAAAGATGAATGTGTAAGGAGATTTATTTGATGATAAACAGGCCGAGAGACCGACGAGTATGCGTTAAACGACCAAGAGAGACCCATCTAGTAAAAAGTCGCCGTCAATTTCCAGAAATAAGTCCAAGTATTCGTGGGAACCTGACGGTTTTCGCAGAACGGACAATGACAGATCGCCTTGGTCGTCGTCCGCGCTACACTTATTCACATGTGCTCACGGTGGTTCTGACCGCGTCTTTGTCACTTTGTCTCTCGTATGGTTGGCGCGATGGAGAGCAAACCTCCAACTCTATAAAGCACTGTCCAATGATAATGACATTAGTCGAACACGGTTATTCTTTTAGTATATATCACTAATAATATAGAACACTTCGTATTATTCGATAAATACAATACGCTAATGTACAATAATGTACTGAAGATCTCTGCCAGCAAACCATTTAGGTATTTCACGCTCATGTATTTATACCGTGTAGCTGCAGACTTGTCTATCATTGCTGAACAAATATAGTAATATAAGTTAAGGCAATTTCAAATATTTCAGACAGAAAACAAATGTAGGCATTTATTCAAAAATGCCAATTTGAGAAGCTTGATTAAATATAAATTAAGATATAGGGCGAGACAGTTATTTGAGTAAATGGTGTTTTTTTTTATTTAAATTTTATAACACAGTTGACTAACATTTCGTTTTAATAGCACTTTGTGCAGTACTCAAAGAAGGTTTCTTTCACTTTGATTTTCGTTGGTCTCCAGTTTTCATTGGCTCCTTAAACGTACCTGCGGAACACAACAAGTAATACTAATAAGGAGGGAAAGTGGAAACAGTTTGTTCGACATACTGGCTGAATAGAGCGGCACCAAGTTATATGATTAAGATCGTCGCGATACGTAAATAAGGCTATCGGGCAGAAGTGCGTAAACCAGGTACATTCGCGTCTCTACTCTTTACGCGGTTCTATGTAAAATAACGTGCCGCTCTACTCACTAAATCAGGAATTGTGCCGGACAAAATATATCTTCACTAGTAGTACTAATAAGGTGTGAATTGTTGGTAGTAAATATTCTTGTTCTTATCGATAAATGAAACCGACAGCTTAAAACATTATTTTATTACAAATTCTGTATTAAAGTCATCAGGCGATTGGTTTCGTAGTTTATAAAGATATCCAAAGGAAAGAGAGTTACACAGTCTAAAAAGGGACGAAATTGTGGACATAATCTGGATATCTTTGTAGCTGATCTGAGGCTATGGTCCTCTTAATTTTAATACAAAATCTTGTGAAGATTGGACCCCATCTTTCATTAACTTCTGCCCACACAGAGTCATTATGGATTCAGGAGCCCGCATTGATGCTCAAGGTTTGAGCAACTTCTTTAATTTTATTGCATCCACTTCTGAAATTTTCAATTTATACCACAGCATGGCCATGCCTTGGACTGAGCAAATCTTTAACAAATTTTCTTCTTCGCCGATATTTATTACACCATACAACAGTCGCTGTCTGAAAATGCTACATGTAATTGTTAACACCCTACATCTTTAGTAGCCGAAAATGATAACAACACGCGGTTCTTTTTGGAGAGATTTCCCGTCAAAAAATTAATTTTCAAACTTACACGAAACGCTTGAAAATGCTTAAAGTACATATCGCGCACGGTATATAATCAAATAAATATTCCGTGTATGTATATGTTTGCAAATACGAAATTAAATAGCAAATATTTACACATAGTAGTAATAAAACGGTAAATGAATGTAAAGTAAATACTTGATTATTAATATTAAAATATTATTATTTTAGACTAAAGGCGAGCGTCACAACAGATTCTTCCACTGCTTAAATGCAGCTTCTTGACCTCTAGACTTATTCAACAAATTGACTTTGTTTGGCTGACAATGATATTGTCTGAAATACTAGAAAGAGGTTTCGACTTCGTTTGAGTTGCGGTAACTAGCGTGTTGTTGTGTTTGTACTCACAAAGCAATAGAGGTGGGACTATGATTCTACATTTATTAAATTTTACCGTAATTCTAAAAACTTCAGTGAAAATTTAATTAAACAATTTGCCTTCTTCTTAAGACTAAGGATCATTCTAAAATGATACAAACTATCCTCTGAGCATTCTAGATCATAAATCGTGGCAAATACTGTGGTGAAAGTATGAATTTCTTCTGAATACTGAAGTAAAGATGAAAAATGATCAGATTTACGATGTAATTAATAAATTCCTTAGCATAGTTGCGAAAAGACGATTTACGTAAGTTTGTCCATGGCGTTTATTTTCTAATTATAGTTATAAATAATCAACAAAAAAAACCAAATGATTCTGCAAGAATTGCTTACTTAAGCAACACCTTCAGAAGGATTTAAACATGACATGGCTCTCTTCGATCATCTCTATTTTTTCGGTCTTCTGCAAGCAATATAAACTAAACGATGCTAATTGATGAATTAGCAATATAGTTTACGGCTGACAAATTTTATGGCAGATGACGAATCTACTTACTTAATTATCAATCATACGGTAAAAATGCGTGACGCCTACGTAAAAAGCTCATTATGCATATTGGAATACGTCATAATAAACATGTATAACACACGTGAAACCTTTTTGCACTCACAGAAAATCGTCTACTTCAAATAAGGACGCACTTAGAACAAAATATGTAGTTCACACATAGAAGAGGTCTGGTATATTGCGACATCCAGTATCAATATTTAAAGTCAATAAGTTAATTCATAAACGTAAAATGCACAGTTTATGCTGTGAACCATATTTAAGGACCTAAGTCTGTGATGTGCATTTACGTACGTTCGCTTACAATAAATAAACAATGCCTCTGGTAAAATGATAACAAATAACGTAATTTAATAACTTCATTTATTAAAATATTTATTTACTTAGAACGCGTCAGATAACATAATGTAATTTCTATTTTTACAACTATTTGTTAAAATCTTATTTCCTAAGCATTGCATTCAGGTGGTTTGGGAAAAGTTCCTCTCTATTTTCGAAGAATTTTTGTGCGTATCCCACGGATGCGTTTGTTTCTAAGGAAGCCTATGAACGCATCGGGGGTCTACCAAAACACACCCAGCTTCTAATCTACTTCTAGAAAATCATAGGTGGGTCTCATTACATCAACAATACTGGTAGTCTGGAGTATGTAGAGCATACATAACTTCAAAGTTTGTTTATGTTATTTCATAACAATATATATTTATAGTAATACGTAACGGTACATGTTCTAGTAAGAATTTTAATTGACTGACTACAGTATTTTTATAACTATATGTTGGGGCAGTTGATTTTTTTTTTAATCAACATATTTTTCAAATATTTCAAAATATTTTGAAGCTAGTTATGAAAGCGAAACAACAAACATCTTTTCGAACATGAAACAACGTTCGACAACAGTTTATATTTTTAATTGAAATTCCAAAAATAAAAATTTTGTGAACTAGTCACTTACAACAAAACTGAATAACTCGCCTGTCAGATTTCTTTCATCTTCATTTTTTGGAAAGAAAATTTTTTTGTAAAAGGAATAAACAAAGTACAAAAAAAGGGTTGGTTTTCTCTCCAAAGACATCAAATACCAATATTAAAAATAATTGTTGAAGGTTAGTATCTAATAAATTACTTTAAACTCTCTTAAAGTGCATCAAAGCCTAATTGTAAAAGGTCCTCAACACTGTAGAAAGCAAATTTTACAAGACATGCACGCAGATTTAGTTTAAAATAGTTGTATTTGCGTCATAGGTACGTAATTACAAACTTTTATATTACTGATTAAAACAATTTTGTTTATTGAAGTTCTTTTTATTTGCGATCGTAGGTAAGCAATATCTTTTATCGAGCATTCTAGTCGCGAACTAGCTTGTTATTGGCAAATAGGCGCGGGTCTTCTCTCAAGAACACCGCGTATTCAAAGATATAAAGAGTGGGTAATATAAGTATATTATTTTCAACAAAAACCATTTTATAGGATACTCTATATTTCAAGCAGAAAACATTTTTTACACAATACAAAAATTCTTTTTGCCCGAACAGACACACTCCGGAAGGGACATACGCGTATTCAACCATCCGAAAAGCATAGTTGAACGTGGAAACCTTGGAGGCGCTGACATGTTCCATCCAGTTCAGCTGAGAATCGAGGAAAATACTAAGAAATCCAACACTCTTCACTGTGCTAAATGTTTTATCGTTGTAGTGTACAATTCTAAGATCTTGTTTAAATTAATTAAAATTTATTAACTGTAACTTTGTCTTATTTATTCAAATTTAAGTTTACGGTTAAAATTACGGTTTTTTGTGTATTCTAGTAGGCTTGAAGAAGAGCTTTGGCCGAAATCGGTCGCATGGCGTTTTTAGCATAAATAAATACGGTACATACCAAGATCTCTTAGTTTTATATTTATAATTATATACGTAAAACTGAACCCGGATCTTACAAGGTGTTTAAAAATACACATGAGTATATATAATAAGTAAATTACGTGCATATTGGACCAAAGAGAAACCTATTAGATGCGATTCGAAAACGAAACCGGTTGATTTGAATAAAATAATAATAACAATAGATCTTTATTCTCATATAATAAAACATAGACACTACTAAATAATAGATAATAGAAGAACGAGTACCGTAAGCAGTCACTCAGATGAAGAGAACATAAAAGTTTTGTCTTGGCCCTCAAATAACCCGGAGAGAAGGTCATCAAAACCGTATGAAATGGAATGCAAAAGTATTTTAAAAACACGTCAACTCCTAAATTTTGCAAATTTTTCTTATTTATTTATTGCAAGTTAAAGTATATTTTTTGATCCTTACATGTAAGAATTTTTTAATAATATGTTCATTTCAAACAATCATGTGTTAAAAATATTAATAAAATAATATAGTTCGTATATTTCCTGAGGAAAAGCGTATTGCAGAAATTGCTATTAAATCATCCTCTCTTCAGGGGATCTCTTCTTTTTAAGCGCGAAAATCGACTTTTGTACATCATATGTTTCACGGTAATTAAAGTTCGAAGTATTAGAAGTTCTCTCGGTCAATAATTCCTGACAACAAACTGTAAGTGCTAACATGTAAACATACTTGCCGAAGGTCAACAGTTCAAAATTCGCCACTGTAATATCACCAATTTCACTTATCATCAGGTAGGTAGGCATATGAAGTGACTAGACACTCGTATACGGTAATGACATCAAATCTAACAATTTTAAACAGGTAAGCAAGCAAATGAATGAATCATCGTTATATGGGTTTGTGCATTATTATTCGGTTAATCGATATGGAACCATTATACACATTTATCATATGTACATGTATCGACGCAAGTGATGTCATGCGGCTTTGAAAATGTACATTAGCGAAGCACTTCTTGCGTGTTAGTTTTTAGGAAGATCTATTTTGCATACAGTTAGCTGTACATTTCAATACACTATACCGCAGAAACACCGCAGCTTAGCCACAATCAACTACAATGAATAGCTTCTATAATTTGATAATTCTGAACAGAAAATGTTTAATGTTGTCTCATCAATTACTTTTGATATTTATATACTGTAAACTAGCGCGTGTCGAGCAAATTTCACCTGGGAAATTCTACAAGGGAACTATGTGTTAAGGGTAGGTTCCTCGTTAGCTGATTCGGGTTATCTGTTAATGTTTCGGGTTTGCAAAATAAAATAAAACAACTATAGTCTCAACACTGTATATTGTTTTATGTTCTCATGTAGATATAAATTAAAACAAATATACTAATATCACAGTAAAGACAAAAATACAGCGATATGTTTAAAAAATAAATATAATAATGTACAATAAATAATACTAAGTTACGAAAGAAACTATAAAATAGAAAATAAATATGATACATATAGCTGCATTTCAACGTTTCTATAGTCGGTAGAATAAAATTAAGTAAATTAAAATAGAATAGTAATAGAGGGAGCATAGAGAGAGCACTTATCACAAATTACAGAAACATCATATAAATAAAAACGTTTTTTCACAATTAATGTACATGCACACATTATAAATTACATATATACCGACATAATTTACATAAGTCATAAGACATCTCTATACTACTCTCTGTTTTTGTCAGAAATATACTGGGGGGTTTGTTCTCGCCGATCTGCGGAACAAAAACTAAGATCGTATGACTGCTATTCGGCAAGATAACAACACTTTTTTCTTCTAAAATGGATACTATGCACATCTACGTTTCGTCTTGTTTTTCAACAATAGAAATCGCTTTTTTAAGTTTAAATTTTCGAAACGAATTCTCGAAGATGCGATGGCTGAGTCAAGTTTTTTTCTAATTTTCAAAATCATCGTCTTCGATGCGGGCCATTCACGTCACGTCACTTCGTCGAAAAAAAAAATACTCTTACTTAAGGAACATATCTTGATTTTTGAGGACTCGTAATTTCGCGGATCCAAGTTAAGTAGTTTACATCATAAATATCGTAGACTTATCCTCCGTAACGGCAAGATATATTTTAGTTCTTCGAGCGATTGACTTTAATTGCAATCGGTTTGATTGTAATAGTTAAGACCGGCGTAAACATAGTTTAGGGTATGTACGTAATGTTTGATCAACGTACTGCTGTACACCTTGAACTTGGTCGTGTCCATTTCCATGTTATATTGGGCCCAATCGTTACGATGGACGTCCCGTTCGGGGCTGACGTCGAAAGCGTTGATGTAGTCGTTGATTTCGAACAGCAAATTTCTCAACTGCAGCTTGAGGTCCTTTTCCGTAACGTTGGCGTTCGAGGGATCCTTCGCTTTTTGATATTGAAGCATAGCATCTAGACCGACGGCGTATTTTTGAAGGGCGCCGTAAATTTTAACGATGAACTCATTCAACTGGAAAGAAATTAAATCAAGGTTACAACACCGTTCATATCAGCAATAAATCGTAGAAGGATTCGTACGTAAAAATTGTTTTTTTTTCTATAAAGAATTATTGCCCGCAAAGAGTCAAAAACCTATTCAATTTTGGCAATTTTGGAATAAGAATTATTACGAAATGTTGGTATAGACTTTATGGTACCTCTTTAATTGAAAGATAAATACTCGAAGATACAAACTTGTGTTCCAAACAATATATTTATATTACTTTATGTATTCTTTGATTAGAGAAAATTAAATTGTAAATACTTACATTCATCGCTTCAAAGTCTGCGCTTCCTAGTTCATCGGAGGACTTAGCATTTTCGTTTAGTCTTGGGAAGAATTCATCAAGTTCTACGGATAGGTTGTCAGATGACTGTAAAGAAGGAAAAGAAAACATGAGTAAATTCAATTGAAATAATTCAAAAATGCTTATTTTTAATTAAAAAAAGGCAGTAATTTGCGCTTATCTAGAAGCTTATCAGATACACCAAGCGATATTTAAAAGCTCTTCGAAATTGCTAAATCTAAAATGTGCTATTTTTCAGAAACTAAGCAAGGCTTCGATTAGATTTTCTTATCTTGAGTTCGTTTTAGCCGCCTGAACAATTCGAAAGCTAGAAAAGGTTTTATTTTCTTAAACTGAAAGAAACAATTGAAATTACGAATTTTTTGTTCAGTTTTTTTTTTTATTTAATGAAAAGTAATATTTCTGCGTAATATCTAATTTTTGAGGTAAACACGTGCAATAAATTGGAGATTAAAGATATTAAAAAACAAAACGAAGGAAAACAATTAAGAATTTCGGGTTGCCTCGAGGAATATTATTCATCAATCTTAATCGTAAAACTTTTTTATTGGCATGCCATTCCTATCCATAAATCGAAACACCAGTATACACGTGGTATCTTCCACATTACATACCGCACGGAAATATTTTACAATAGCAAATAGCGTTCTGCTAATTTCGAGCGAAATTAATGGAGGACGGAGTAAAATGAATCATTTTTTAAGTAATAAATATACAACTTCTGTGAACGTCAAACGATACTAGTAATACAACACAATAGTAGTGTGTCCCACGCGTACGTTTCTCCGAATCGGTAAGCGCATCCATCGGCTCTGTAATTTTGCGGTTGTGTACCTAAATTAGTTTTAATGATGACAGGGAACGCCGGGAAATATATTCGGTAAGTATGCTCCCGCATCGTGTCCAGCTGACTTTTGTTCGCTGGTCAATTGCGAGCGTGTGACGATGATTAAATATCGCAGATTGTTGCGGATCTATCGGAAGTATGTTTGAGCGCGAACCAAACCGAACTCACAAACGGTCGACTTGATGCAGAACCGTCTTACCCGGCACGGCGGCAATTTATAACCTGTTGAAAGAAAGCGCGATTATACCAGTTAATTACGCTAACATATACAACGCCAAGAGACAAAACAAACTAACCTGATATAGAACAAACAATTTGCACGCTAAACAAATTTTGTGTACTGTACTTTATACGAAGTGCTCGCGTTACAGTTGATGGGAATAAGTTTAATTCGGTTTCAATTTAACTTGTTTTTTACATCATTTTAAAGCAAGTCACAAGAGGTAAAAATGCATATCTCTCTTTTTTGCCAACTTGCCCTTATTCTTTCAGGTTTGGATTTTTTGTGAAGCATAAAAATAATTTAAATAATTTCAAGACTGACCGATCGATTATTAACAATTATTGACCAAAGATAATAGGCCAGAAAAAGGAATTGCGCTCTAGAAGTGGAGCTCTCAACCGCTCACCAAAGGGACATGTATCTTTTGTATGCCACTACACCACTTGAATTCTTCTCATAACCGACATGCTAAACAAGCATTTTAGGCTTTTGCTGATTTGCCTTGAAATGCATTTGGGTTAATTCCGTTTTTGTAAAAAAATTAGATATTATATGCTATATCCGTATGTATATAATATAATGGGAATTCACGAATTCCCGAAACAATTATTCCAAATTAATCAAATAACTTGTATGGTGCGGAGTGTGCCGATACTTTAGTTCATTTAATGTAATTCATTGACGGCTCAAGTTATTGTAATTGATTTTTACGACTGACTCTTACGAATATCGTCGTAAATTAGATATAATTAATTCAGAGAGAAAGCCATGAAGCAATCCACGAGCCAATCCGAAAATAATAAAACCATTTCGTACGCCAATGAGATCCGTCCCACTGTTTTGCAAACACCTGTTGCAATCGGGTACCACAGGCGTAATTCTGGAGCACACCCGATGATAATACGATCAACGAGCTCTACTCCATCCAGTAGAACTAGCAGCGTTATATGTCCGTGTATGTGTGACTCAATCTCGGCGTTAGAACGCGAGTAAAGGTATACATATGTGGTCGTCGTATATGTGTATATATAAACGTATCTGTGAAACTTAACGCGGGCTGTCGACTAGAAGAATAAACCGATAAGAAACGCAATAGGAGCAAAAGCACATTGGCCTTGTGGAACAGACCGCCTGACGCCTGTGCGAAGTAGGCGCGTGTACTGAATACGACGTCGTGGAGCACCTACTTAACACATTCGACATCGAATAAAATCGGATATTTATTGAAATGGATTTTACGTCTATGCGCGAAAGAGCGCGACACACGATATTCGCTTGCAGGCGGAATATGATAAAGTATTAAACGTTATGTAACGTCTAATAGGTCTTTGAAATGTTCCCAATGCTGACAGATGTTCTTATGTCTAAATTTAAAATGAAATGTATACGAGGTAATGAAAAGGTGCTTATGAAATTTTTAACTTCAATTGTTTAGTTGCTAGGACAAGCAATTTGTTTTTCGTTATTTTAGGAAAGATAATTTCTTGGTGCCTCTCTCTGCAAGTACACAATTATTTGATGTCATCTAATTGTCATATTTTCAAGAAAAATGTGTAAAAACAATTGGTTGTAAGAACGTAGAAACCAACGAAACAATTGAAAAATAGAAAAAAAAATGAACACTGCAAAGCATTTGGAGATATTTTAAAATACAGAATAGAGAAATCATATGATTTTATCGAACTCCGGGTGTAGTTTAACAGACTTAGATAGCAACTAACTAACCGAAGATAAGGTTATGACTAGAATTATTAACACTGGTACGTAGAAGTATTTCTTCAAGGGTGTGAAAACTAGAAGGAATTACTCCTTTGCTGGTATTTTTTGGCAAAAATCTAAAGGTGTATAGCAATAATAATAATGATATATTCATCTCTAATTATAAGTTTTAACGCATTATCGTTCGTTATTCATTGTATTAATGTAATTTGTTCAAAAAGATCATACTTCTCGATTCATTTTAAGCAAATACATTTATATACCTATAAAGCATAGCGCAACTGCCCGGCGTTTATGTTTCTAAAAAGTTGAAACATATCCAGCAAAAAAACCTATGAATGAACGAATCACACTGAGAAATCTTGCGAAATATTTACGTTCGAAGATTGACCGTTTGTCAAAATAACGGAGTTTTCTGCGTATTTTGCGCCGCATTTCCGGTTTTGACACAGTTGCCAAACTATGCCGATTATTAATATCGAGCATTACGATTGAAAAAATTCTTGCAAATTTGAGATTTCCCATTACTTACAGATGCTATTACACAAAGAATTTGATCGAAAGAAAGAAATGTTTTTGTTTGATTTCAATATTAATAGAGAATATAAATATTATATATTGCGAGCAGGAAAAGTGAACAATGTTCACAATGAAAGGGTTTAATATGACGACCAATGCACATATTAGCAAATTCCGTTTTTAAAAAAGAAATTTCAGGCGTATAAATCCAAAAGATACAAAATGTTGATGAAGGAAGATATTGTTAAGTATTGGCGTGAAGTTGAGGATAATATTATTGGACTTGCTGGAGAGTGCAGAAGAGAAGAAGTGAGATCACGTAAAAGATGACGGTAGCTGCTTTAGAATTGTAATACCTTCCGCGGCCATTTTTCGTGAATTTTTTTGTAACATCGGGAGATATAGAAGGAATTAATATAGTTGAGACTATTAGAAAATACGTCAAGTTATGTTCAATAATCGTGTATCACCGTCGTTGTTTTCTGTCTTACAAGGACGATAAATACACAACGCAACCCGTAAGAATTAACGCTTTTAGAAATTTGCCGAAAAATATTGCTTTAGAGGGTCTTCTGTCCCGTTTCAGCTAACACAATAACGGACTTTTCAATCGTAAAATAAATGGCGAATGAAAGTTCAATACGGTAGCAGATAGGTACTAATCAAGAGGTGAGTGTGATAAATTCAACTTTTTCGCAACTATTATCTACTGTACCATTCAATAGTTGTAATCAATGCGCTATCAAAATTTATAATAAAAAATATCAATATTTGTAAGAAGGGGGATCAATAAATAGTTATGATAGTACCCAACTACGAATTCGTTGCTGTTTTTATTCAAAACATTATCTCCGCTGAGTGCGTTAATCTTACAGATTGCGACAACATCTACCTTCTGTAAGGCATTAATTAAATAGGTGCCAGGAAGTGAGCTTCTTTGGTGGAAAAATGAGATTCTCGATAATATAAGGTGAAAAAGTTATTTATAAGCTTTTCTTTTATTTTATTTTCGATGGGTACTGCACAACGGAGAGGATGTCTACACTAATTCGGGAAATCATTCACCTCCTACGTGTTTTTCCATACGACCAAACGCAGTTCCTAGAAACAATCGCCTACTGTTTCGCCGATTAGTATTCGGCGAAGGCGTCTTGAAAATCAAAGCATATAGAAGAGGAGTACGCGTCGAAGAGGATGAGGGAGGAAACGCAGCATGAAGATCTCCCCGATCGGACTGGGCCGGGGGTTTCCTCTTGACAACATCATCATCTTTCCTCTATATTTCGATTGTATTAACGTTCTCTCTCGAGTACAATGGTGTTAATACGGCGTATGGTAGCTTCGCTTAGCCTGGCTATTAAAAGACGACGGCGGAAAATCCATCGACGGACACTATTTTACCGGATGTGACAAAGACGCAAGTTATTTGTTTCCGATAAAGAGGGACGACTAGCGTCCGTCCGACGAACGATCGGAACAGAGAAGAAAAATATGATAGTGTGTAATCAGACATCAGCGGACGGTATAATATATAACCGAACTCGCATACTAATTGCACGCCGATCGTAGAAACTCGATTCATTAATGAACGTAAGAGTGAATGAATAAAAATGTAGCCTTGCCGGTGTATGCGTGCGCGTAGGTATAGACGTACGCGTATGTGTGTGCCGTCTTAAGGTATGCATGTTAAAACTACGATTTTTTAACGTACGATTTAAAAATCACAATCGAACGACGTTACCTCGCCTTGATGATGAATGAATCGACTGAATGAAGCGCGAACAACTTACACATTTACCAATGGGAACTAATTTCGACTACGGTACAAATTATCTGCACTTTTCTGCGAATAAAATCGTTTAATTTGGTAATACACTCAATTTGTGAAAAGGAATGAACTTGACTCGAACTTGAAACGAGTAGAGACCCTTACGGGCTATGTTAACCTAATACGTCACGTTATTTGGATAATATGGAACGTAACATTACTTTAGAGGAAATTAAAGTATAGGAACCGGTAGAACCATGTTAATGAAGTAACCTAACTCCATTAAATATTTTGATAAAATTGAATTTTCTTTGTCTTTAATATTATGTAGAATTACTTGAGCTACTAGCCTTAATTGGTTTGTTTGACACAAGAGACATGGTAAAGTGAACAAGAACAGCACAAATTTTCTCGCATAAAGAGAGATAAAAAATTCACATGTAAAAATTAACACCAAATTTAGTTAAATGTTAGGAACATTTTACACCTGGTGGTGTATCATCAGTGTGAAATTCAGCTAAAATAGTGTGGACTTATATGAATCAATTTAATGTTAATTTCTACAAGCAATTTTTTCGTTTCCTGTGGTAATCGTAGCAATTACGTAGCAATATGGAGTAGCATATATGAATAGAAATATGGAATTTTTTATCGATTGGTAATAAATATTACCCTTTTAGTCGCTAAATTAATCCGGTATTACTTGTTTTAATGACTAGTATATTATAATAGAACTAAATAAGTGGGATATGTGCCAAATCAAACAATTTCTTTCTGCCAAAAAATAGTTAAATCGCAAATGATTAAATATTATTTTTGTTGCCTTTCTCATAATTAAAATTTAAAGTAACTATATACCTTCATGGTTCTAATTTTTACGAAAAAAAAGAAAATATTCAGCAGCAACGCATATCAAACTTCGAAGTACGATATAGTTACCATGGTTTCAATATGTAATTTTTAATTTGAAATATTATAATGCAAACGCCGACACAGATTACTTTTATAATTTTTTTAATTTCTTTTTAATTTAATAAACTGTATTTGAAGCAGTATAATGATGTTTTACTTTACTGAATAACTTACGCGACCGGAAGAGGTCAGCGACATTACTTCACCCCGCAAACTTGCAACTATATGCAACTAAAATTGAGGTCTTAAGTGGAGAAACAGATACCCTATCCAAAGTACCACTACAATATATATTATTCCATATTAATGCTCAAACATTTTGTAATTGGAACATCAACCAAGTTTCGATGGCCTAGTGAAGGGTTAAAGGTGATGGTGAAGTGCTTTGCCACCGTATTAATTCACAACTCACAAAAAATGTGGTTTCGTCTAGAAAATGTTTTACTCCATAGATGGAGATGTGATTATATTGAATAATTTTGGCAAAATAAATGATGTTTCTTAGTTTATCCTACTTCAAATACAACCCATAGTATACATTCGCAGTGTCTACTTTGTTTTATTTATTTGACTATTACAAAAAAATACAATTTTCTGTAATGGTTACATCACAAGAGCCAATAAATTATTATTATTATAAGCACAAAAGAAATTAATTATTCTTGAACAAACAAAAATTATTTTTATTTTGAGAAGGTAAATACCACAGATATTCTTACGAATTTATTCAAATTTATGTAAATAAAGTGGAGCATACGTTGAAAAAAAAACTCAAATTACGATTAAGAAACTAAGAAACTTAAATTTTGCTTAGAATAAATAGGGCGGTGCCTATTTTGAACATATTAAAAGTAATTATTTGGAAAAATTGTTTTTTTTTTATTTAATAACTAATAATTTGTAAAGAAGGGGGTTTAAAAATATTTATTTAAAAAATCCCTGATTCTTAGCAAATAGAATTGCTACATCCGTTAACATTATTGATCTTTAAAATGTGATTCAGCGTAAATATATGCGATAAAGCACTTCAGATTGTCTGATTGCTTCTGCAATTTTAATCCAATAGACGCAATTTATTAAAACAAATAAAATGAGTTCCACACTTGATATAGTTTCTGGAAACGGCGAGTAAGAAATTCTAGTATTTAACATAAATTAATTAGCGAAGTCTTAAACGTCAGCAATGATTTCTTATTATGTCGTCAGAGAGAAAAAAATTCCAGATTATACTTCGTGTTAAATTTTGAATTTATGTGAAATAAACTTACCGTGCTTTGGAAATTGGTTCCATGATATCTGGCGATCCTCGCTTGGTCGCACATGCCCTTCAGGATGTTGCATTTCGAAGACGAGCTGCTGTTTCCCTTTTCCGTCGTATTAATCCACCATTCGTCGCCCATAATTTCACCCACCGGCATAGACAACGAACGAGGTAGATTAAAAATACTTATCAGGTAAATACTGAATATTAAGGTGCTTTTGAATCCTGAAAAGAGATTATAAAGAGTTAGATTTCGCAGTCGTACGATTCTCGACGGAGAGGAAAGGAATTTGCCGCCAAAAGCAAATAGAAATGAGCGGCTCGCGCAAGCAAACAACACCGAAAAGGGGGCGCTAAGATGATGATGATCGTGAGAAACTGAGTCTGCTGTATATATACTAAATCTATTGACCCCTCTCTAAAGGTATTTACAAGGACATTCCGATTTCTTTCATTCATAGAAGTTGTGGTTAATTTGCATCTTTCTTGGGTATTTAAAAAAATTTGCATGCTTTAGTATTATTGCTACTGTTTCCCATATTTTTCATTTTTATTTAAAATATTGAATTTAGGTAACTTTGACGATTTTAGAAATTCAAATAAATGGAAGTACGTTAAAATGTAGTTATTTAACAATTTACAAATTGGATAAATTGCCTTTAGTATAATATTTAGTTACGTTAGAAAGCGGCAAGCACGTAATATGCGAATACATAATTTCTACCTTCGAAATGTTATGGAATGTCGTGTGTTTGTGTTGTTATATCGATTTGAGTCAAACAATTTTCCAGGTTGAATCACCGCGCTTACAAAATCTCAGAAACGCGTTACAACTAGACTAAACTGATGGTGCGTACAGAGCAGTGAACGCCGCGAGTTTATTTTACGCGCTTCATCAGAAAAACGGCGAATAATGTGGATGGTAAGACACGAAAGTACGAGATTTGTACGGAGCGCCATTGGCCACCTGTTGCTCCGCCTGTGTGAATATGCATCACAAAAATATGTGGATAGCTGGCACGGCGGAGATCGGTCGCCTTTTAAAAAAGGAGAGTTCGAAAACTTACTCTGCAAACTGTTCCACGCGTAAGAGTTCCTCCTCTGCTGGAAACGTTTATTTTTTCGTGGAAACACGTGACTAACACCGCGGCATTCGGCCGCCGTACGAGGATGGCACTGAGGATGATCGCTTTTGGTCCTCCCGTTGGCACTGTTACTATTACAACTACTACTACTTGTAGAGCAAATCGTTTTCGTCGTCCTGGGATCTCGATTCAGCATGCCTTCGATGTGTCCAATCATCTCGTCGTAATCGCACATTTTCTCACTACCTCCTTTCGCACTTATTCTCGACGATTTCAATTCGCGAAAGATACAAAGCGGAAAATTATTTCGATCCATCAACGCACTGCTTTGCTCTATCAATTTATGTTTATATTTGTTGTTTGTTTGTGTATAAACTGTGTGCGTGTGTCGGCTGTACGCGCTTGTGTTTGTGTAGCGTAGCGCTCTCTTGAAAAAGCCGGTAAAACTTATTCCCCGACGAGTTTAAAAGCGCGGCGATGTCGCTTAGGTAAATAAAGAGTGATTTCAACACTGCTACTCACGAACTTGACGTTGAAGTATCGGTGGACTTGGTCAGCTGAGTATTATATACCTATCTAACCGCCTTCGAGGTTGGGGATAAAGCTCCACCTAATTAGGGGTGGAGCTATATATAACACATGTAAGCAATACCTATCTCCACCTGTTCTAAAACGATGTGCTACAATGACTTCCTGGTGATATTATGATATACTGTTTCATATATATTGACGCAGAAGAAATCCTCCGGTTTTAACTTTACCAGCGTTTCTTAGAAGTACATAAATATTTTCTTTTACATTACGATTTTAATATTTATTAAATTAATAACATAACCTTTTGTAATACGTTGCAATTTAAAGCGACAAAATTTAAAAATTACTTCGCGATCGCCAATAAATAAATTAAATATTTTTAAAATATTTTCACCATCGAGAATTGTTAGCGACGTTTATAATTGTTACATAAAATTACACCAATAAGTATAACTTCCTTTCGTGAGATTATCTCAAGTCATTCATTAGGATTTTTTTTACGACCGCATAAAAAGCATTAACATATAATACTATACGGCCTCTGTGAGTCATTGTGCCATGTTCTATACATTCAAATCAAATATATAACTACAATAAATATTACTAGCGTTATATACAATTAGCACTACGCTATAATGTTTCGCCTTTTCTGCAAATATGTACTTAAAAAATATATTCATTCATTCGCGATTATTGATGCGGTTTTCATATTAGCGTCAAGTCGTGCGTTTTAATTGTATTTTAAACAATGTTAGTGTATAAATAAATATAGGAAAATGAAAAGGAAAATATAGGAAAGGCGTTTTAAAAATGATTACGCCAACGATTTCTTGCAGCCGGGACTAATTTTAGTATACGTAATTACAAGGCGCTATCTATTACATATGTATATACGCGTAATGTACTACATAACATTCCACAAATAGCAATTGTATTACACCGGTCGAAACCTGTCGATTTCACAAATTTGCCAGGTAGAAAACTATACTTTACGAGATCTTCTCACTTCATCAGCGTTTGCCCGGGCGGTTCCATTCAATGTACATAATGGCTTGGCCCGAAAAGTGCTTCACTTTCCGCTCTATACAATAAAAACTTCACTCCGATTGACGTGAGGTCCTTCGGCTTTATTGTCTATTCAAATAAATTTTAATAAAGACGAAAACGACCGTAATAAAACTATAAATTACTGAGAGTTAACGGGGCGCGTTTCTGTGATTTTTACCGGGGGCCCGTACTACAAATAAATATTTGAGCAGAACGTGGTTGCTCGGTAAATGCTTAGCTAGACCTACATAGGCGAGGATATTAGTGTAAACATGAGCTCGAGCTCATTCATACCGAACAGGGAATTCCCTGCTGCTCGTTTGGCTCTTGCTTGATGCTTGCGTATGTACCTATATCTACGTGTAAAACAACAAACAATAGGCAACAGGTGGATAATTAATTAATGATTCACTGTTGCAAAGTGTTGCTCTTAAAATAGTAATTTTACACCGGACTAAGGTAATTGTGCGCAAAATTCTTTTACGCCGATCGTTGAAAAAACAGCAAAGCGCAATCCTTTTGTTTCCCTAACGTCAAAGGAACAGTCATCAAGATAAGTGAATAGCGTGGGAATAGATCAAGAAGCGATTGAGCAAACTATCCTATAACGTTTTATTAAAACGATTAAGCTATAAGTATTACAAAACATATTTTATTCTTTGAAATCGAATACCTGAAACACTAGTACAAGTACCTTCAATCTACTGCCGTATATTTACATAAAAAACCTTGCGGTTGAACACTTCATCAAATGTATATTCATGCATCCATCTATCAAGAAGAAACTTATTTAAATCATCCTGATTTAAATAAAGACTCATCTTGGCAAAACGAAGATGCATTCAATCGTTTTGTACAATTCCTAGAAGATTAGAAAAACCATACAACAGATAATATAATCTTAATATTTTTTTCCTCATTCGAGTGATGATCTAAGTATTGAAACAAGAAATTTTCGAAGGCACTTCTTCATATATTTCCCTTGCTAACAATGTAAGTATGCCAGAAGCAGATTTTAAGGATTTCCAGGATAGTCGATTAACACAACTCCATGACTCCCCCAGAAACACAGCCCCCCATCACTTTTCCAGCCGATGGAACTATCTTACCCTTGGCAGCCCGTTGCTTCGATAGTGCCTTGGCTTTGGAAGTGAATTGGTGTGACAAGTTTCACCTACAGTTAATAATCGACATGGAAACTTATTTCGCTAAAACTGCATCAATATAACTTTTGGTTCTGCAGTGTGGTTGCAGAAATATTAAATCTACATGATCAGAGATGCTCTCTATGTAGCAGATTTGCAGATCTCCAAAGCTTATTAGTTTTTGCTTGAATCAATTGGTATTCGCATGAAATTATTTAACATTATCATGAAGAAATGTCGTCGAAATATTATAAAATATACTTTTATCGGGTGTTCAGAAAAAAGCTCTTCTTCTGAAAGTATAACGATTTATTAATAATATGACTATAAATCGTTACTACCATTTCCTGTTTTTCTCCAAAATTGTTCTAGGAATTGGTCTATCATTTGTACGTAACAAGAGCGAAAATAACAAAATAATATTCCATGTGTCTCAGAATGTTTTTTTCTATTACAGTATCTTCGGCGCGTCCAAAAGAATGGTTTACGGCCGATATTTCCCGAAATTCTGCTTTCGACCATTGCATAATTACGTATCCGGGCACATTAAGATGTCGGCATGAGTAATACGATCTGCACGACGACGTTCAATGTCTGGATCAATTAAGTTAATGTTTTTTTTTTCTTATTCTTGGCTATCTAGACGTATGTATGTTGTGTGTAATGTGCAATGCCAGATGTAGATCGACGCACTCGCATGATCAACTGTCGCTCCGACGTTGTTGTTCTTTTTTTTTTGTAATTGCGGCCGAGGGTTTCCCTGTTTTGATTTTCTTCAAAATGCGACATATTGACGTAACGAGCCAATTTACCGTTACTGTTCTGTGAATGCGGGTTACGCAGTGTCAGCTACTTAACACTTGTTTCATGCGAATCCAACATAACTTCAGACGTCACTGAGAAAAACGCCATAGCTTCCTAGTGGAAGTGTCCCGTCGGATTGGTTTTATGGAGACCTTTGATCGCAAACTTATTAGTTTATAAAATATAATCGCTGAAGAAATATTATATATTTAATTCAACATTAGTATTGCTAACTTTATCAAGTTCTGAAGACCTTTGTATAGCGAACTATGAAGATCAATGACTTGTTTTTTTTCCAATTTCTCTTTATTCTTTATGTTTCTGTACTGATTCCTCCAAAACTCCAATTTGTAACCATATAATGCGTAGTCATAGCCTGCTCATTCTTCTCATCTCATATCTATCTCGCTATCCAAAAATTTACTTCAATGTACTGCCTCTTAGTGAATTCTTGCTCAGACTAAGGTAACTGTGAAGAATCGAAAGCCACTTTTCTGAGTTATAATGGAACCTAGTGACTTTAGTTAAATATCAATAAATATTTGCAAGTTTTAACACTGCCTTACGGCACGTCAAATGCTACATAAATCGAAACAAATCAAATTATTCCTGTAACACTCAATTCCGTGAAAGTTTATTACAAGCAAAGCACCTAGTGGCCCTAGTCCAAGTTGGAGTTTAAAAGGGCACAAGATATTACTGAAATACAGCAACTTTAGGTACTCTTTTGGGGCTCACCCAAAGGTTAATTTGTTTTGTAGCATAGATTTTCATTTTGTGCCATTTTTTTTAGAAACCATAACAGTTAAAGGTCAAGTACCAGTCGCCACTTTTTAAGATAATTTTTTAATTTCCAAATCAAAGTTACGTGAACCATTCGTCGTGTTTATTCATTGTTAATTCCAAATTTCCAAGTAAGACGCGACTTAGATAATTTACCATCCCATTTCTAAAGGAAAGCTAGGTTTTCATGCAAATCAAGAGATAAGCGTAAAAAAAAACTTTGTAGTATGCACTTCCGATCTTGGTACCAGACCAATGAATACGCTGCTAATTTACGAGGTTTTGATGAGTAGTAGCAACTGGATTACACCGTTTCTGATAATCAATAAACCACGATCCGGAAATCTTCGCGGTGGGAATCTTCTAATCATGCTATGAGTATTCGAGAAGCATTGGTAGTAACCACACAACGTACTTTACACCATTCATGATAATTAGAATAGAAAAAAAAACCTGATTAGTGGTTAACAGGTTAATTGCAACAACAATCCAGGGATACAGCCCCGTTCTAATGAATTGAAAATTTATTTCGTGGATGTTTGATTGTGACTACACTTAAATTTTCCTCGGTCTCCTAATGTGGGAATGGTGAGAAAATTCCAATGGCGTTTTATAGATATAGGAAGAACGTAGAACTGTACGAATCTTGGCAAATTGTTCTGTGTTCTACAGGCTTTTTTAATTAACTGAAGCCAAGGGTGTAGCCACAGCCTGTGTTGAATTACACATTGCCCACCCCTGCTCAAAAATCTGGTTAATCCATGACTGAAGCAAATGGGATCCTTAGTAACCCTTAGTGACGAACTAATTTTGATTAGAAGATTTATAAAATTAAAGCTAACATTAAGAATCTTTCATAATGCAATGGCCTTCAGTATGAAAAGATCGTTGCGAGTATAAAATGAAAAGGATTAAATAATTAAGATATAGTGGAGTAGAAATTATTTCTGATATTAAGTGCAATGACAATAAAATTGAATTTTCTACTGATGTTGGCAGCATTTATTACATTTTTATTTATTTATTTTTGCAATTATTTAAGAAACACTTAATAAAACTTCCACAGTTACCTCAATAATTGCCAGGGTTGACTATAATAGACAGCTCATACTGTTTGGAGATATTGTAGCTATGTGGTGCTCAAATAATAATTTAGAGTTTAAAAGTATAGAAAACTTTAATTTGAAGTACTTCAGTAAGTAAATTGTTAATAAAGTGATGTAATTAATGTATTTCATGAGGAAAAGTCCAGTTTTTCTGGGGTAATATTTAAATTTGTATTAATGAGACAATCTTAGAGCATAACAGTGCAAGTAATGTTGGCTCTAAATATGAATTTTAGATAACCGTCTACAAATTCTCACTGGCACAACAGTTTGCCTCCTATATAGATTTGTAAGTTTTTTTGTAAGTTAATAGATTATTAAAGAAAATAAAATTAAATGAATACGATTTGTAATTTAAATTAATTTTCTTTACTTTTAACTGGTTTCACCTGTATGCCCTTTATTGTATCCAATACACCACAATTCTAAACTAAACAACATTACTACTGTTAGAATACAGGGTGATCAGTTTATTAATTCACCAATGTAAAAAATCTAAACGCGTGCTTCCCAACGCATATACGCCAGATTCTCGCTATCCATCCTTGTCTAACCGTCAGCGCTTCTTACCACAGGTAGGAAATAGTCTCGACAGTACATCGTCGGAACTGGAAATTAGTAAAACCAATTATGCGATAATATCAACGAAAGAATATTAAACAGAATCGAAATATTTTATTGCTAGACGATCTACTGGTGGGCCGATCTTTTTAATATTATGTCATAGTTCGCAGTGATTTTCCAGTGGCATAGACCTTGGGTACCGCGAAAAATAAATAACGCACATCGCTAAATTTGAAGGCGTTCCGCTGAAACGCAGGCCGTAACAAAAATCCCGTAGTGCACCGTGTATTGTTTTTAGCTAGAAATTCGTAAAGAGCTGTTAAAAATACAATTGTTAGAGTAGTTTCTACATTTGGGAAAAACTTTAACGTTAAATGGGTTATTTTAGTTGTTTTAATAGCTTGTGAATCATTTTGAAAATGGAAAAAATACGTAACAAGGTGCATAACGTTCTCACTTGTTTGTTTTAAAGATTTCAGAGCCACCAAATTTAATAGTTCTACGTTACGAAACGTGTGGTAATCATTTCATATTTACCACATTCATTCTACGCGTCCCTTTATATACCTCTGTTAAAATTAATCTACCACTTGTGGTACTTTCAGCAATTAGCACTAATTTTAGATTCAACCCAGGCAGTCAAAATCTATTCAAAATTAGGCAGAAGGCCATAAAACGATAAGTAAACCGTAATTAAAATATTAACCTTAATGACAATTTCTTTTCTCCCAGAAATTGATTCTCTACTTAAATGTGCATAGAAACTATTAGCCGCTTAAATGGCAAAGGGTGCAAGCGGGATTAGTTAATGTCCATCGTTGTTCTTATCACAGACAGTATGGAATTAATCGACCTACGCAGTCAATTAGCAGTCGCCTAGTATTATGTATTTTCATTGTTGTAATTACTTTCGCTAATTACATATGTGTAAACAAAATTCTGTAATACTTTTCGAAAGGCAAGAAGGTCGAAAGTGCTTGCGCGTATCGTAGTCTGTATATGTTCATATGATGGACACTGAAATGTTCTTCGAAAATCAGTTCGAGGCTCTTCTAATTTGAATGTGTTCAACATTGAAAATAAGTTGTTTTCATCATCTTTGCTGATGAAGCTGATGGGTATAAAATACTTGAAGAAATGGTTTGTTTTTCTTCTTCATTTTGTTCAGCTTCAAGCTTTCTTTTAATCTTTGATTTTAAAATAGAACGTGCGCGTAGCTCCTTTTGCATTCCAAAATTGCAAGTTTTGACCTGTTTTGTTTAGGGACACGGGGGTGGATGCCTCAAGCTGTACATGTAAGCAAAAATTCAAATATATTCTTTCGGATTTTATTACAGATTTCGTTTTCATTTATGAAACAGATATTTCTATTGCTTTTAAAGCAATTGAAAAAATGTAATAACCCCAACAGATCTTCTGTAATTAAAAAAAAAATCTAATCATTTGATCTTAAATCATTTTTTTAATAAATCATGATTGTTGCTAAACCTGCTGGTTGATTTTAACCTGTTAGGCAGTTTGTATTAAATTGAATCGCAAACTGAAATTTATTGCTGCCAGAAATAATTAACCAGTAGCATAAAAATTTATTGCGAAGGAATTTTATATTTAAATTCAAGTCACGACTTCGGTACTTCTTGCAAACTTAAAACTCATAAATATACCCTGCATTACACATTCGTTGCGTATCAGATGAAAAATTAAGCATCATATTCTCCCACAACGTCTGCTTCTATTGTTCTTCCGAAAATTCTATGGATTTCCCTATGTGTTTCCAGTAATAAGACTAATTTGCAATTTATTCTGACGCAAAACACAGAGATGCATACTAACATTTTAATCTTTCGCAATAATATATAAGAGAATATCTACGAATGGCTCCGTATTTTCCTTTTTTCAAGATGTCATAACATGGCGCTTCACACCCACGTCACAAATAAAAGCAGGCCGCCTTTTCGCGTACGATAATTACCAATAAAAACGTCTTGACCCGTAGATATGACGTCGTAAGATTTTCGTGAATGAAAAGACGCGTACCGCCAGAAGTAAGTTAAGCGCGCGCTGGCTTGATAAATTATTCATAATGCTCTCGGCAATGTAACACACTCGCATTCCCTATTAGTTGGTGACGTCTTCATTTCTATCTCTTAATGTCCGGCGAGTATGTGCGTTCTTACACGGTAAATCGGACGAGATTTCACGAAATCTCAAACAGTTATTCCCAAACGGGAAACAATCGAGTTTTATCATGAAATACGACAAATTTGACGTTAATTTGCGCTCCTTTTGAAAACCTGTTCCCCACAGCAAGTTACCGTGATTCACTTGGAGAAGTTTTTGTTGCCATCGACGTAATTGCTCATTTGTGATTAAATTAATGAATAGAAAGAGGAATTTTTTTGGAATTACCTTGGTGGATTATGTGTACACGATGCAGATATCCACATGAGCACTTTCTTTCCATAAGAACCGTTCTATCAATGCAAATACAGTTACAACTTTCCTTGTGAAATTCCTTGATGGTTAAAATGAGGTGGCGCTCTGAGTGGATGCATATTTCACCACTTCCATCGCGGTATGACTTACCGGTAAACTATTTTGTGCAAACGAGATCTTTCGCATGAAAATATAACGGTGGTTCTTAAGTCACCACGTATTTCACATGGCTATAAGCGATCGTAATATGAGCTGTATTTCCTTAAGTCATAAGCTAATCGTTCCGAAAAAAATGTCAAGCATTAAACACTTCTTCTTCTGGAGCAAAATGTACGCACCAAACGGGAAACTTTTTGGTTGTTAGTCATTACGTGAAATAAACGTTTGTCATTTTGTAATAGAATTCTGTTTGAAGAATGATATTTGTACAAAAAAGTAATCGGTATCTAGCATTATAAATGAATTTCAGCCGACAAATTCAGGTTTCTCTGAAACCTGGCAACTTTGTACTTCGTTCTTCTTTTCTGCTGAGAAACTACTTTCGACGGCGAAACCGCTATTTGATTCCTTTTGTTCTGTTTTCTTTTGTCAATTAATCCATAACGGTTCTATATAAATTCCTTAAATCAACTAAACCAAATAAACATGTAAAGGTCTAAAGTAGACTTTCACATAAAAATTTACTGGGCATTACTTCCTAAATCCATTTCTCAAAACATCTACTGACCAACCTTGGTCAGTCACATCAAAATTTGTAGAAAACAACGACTATTAATCAGTTAAACTTATTGTTAAAAAAACACAAAATTGCAAATAAGCAGTTTTTAAAGTCTATCTACAATCAAAATGTATTCACAAAAATTGGTTTTGTTTTAGTGTAAAATAGGTGTGAAATAGAGATTTTACAATAGTACTTCAATTTTAAATGGGTCACATTGTATTTTATTCACTTCGATCAATTATTAACTAAAACTGCCACTAAAATTTAAAATATAAAAAAATCCTTAAAATATCATTAATCTTCAAATATCCCCCAGTTACTACTAACTTTCAGTGCTAAAAAGCTAAAAAGCTGTTATATGTTCAATAACTGCTAGCGTTTTAGCAGTAAGTCCCGGCCGCAACAAATCAGAAACATTACCATTAAACTCCGTACACAAGGAAAAAGAAAATAAGTCACAGAAGCATTTACGGATTGTTCTAATTATTTCGAATTGCAAGCGAAGATAGCTCAATTAAACGTTATTAATTTCAGCAGTAAGTGGATATGAATTTCATGTCGGAAATGTAAAAAAATACCTCCCAGAGTTTAATCGGTCAATTAGGGATTTGTAAAAAGTCAGATAATAACCGAAACATACATGAGCGAAATAAATCGGTGTCCAAGTGCCAAATGCGATTGGCTGCATTCTTTTCCAAAGTAAACGACACAAACTAAAGAAGTACTTGCCGGCGCGTAACAGCTTACTTCTGGTCATTATTATTATTATACAGATTGTTGTATAATTTAGACAATTATTTTAGTAATAAATAATCATTGAAGGGAATGCATATTTTCAAATGAATTACCAACGAATACATAATTTAAGCGGAATTCTACACACGGTATTCCAATTAGTAATAGTTTGATATGAATGAAATGAAACCTGATGATTGATGGCGTCATAACCACAAATTATAAACACGACATCTGATGTAACAAACTGATTTGTGGTGGTCGCGAAAAAATCACCACAATACAATAGAGCGGTTTATTCTAATTGTTTGTATGTCAATATGATTAACAGATTAGTAAGAAGACTTCGATTGATCACAATACCTGCAATATTGGCGGCTATAGGCATTCAACGTCTTTACCATCTTTTGGCTTGTAAACGGCGTAACCAAATCACGAAATGATATAGATATAAAACTTATAAAATAGAACACTATAATAAATAATAACCGACTAACTTGTGAGTAATCACAGGTAACGTCAAACACTGCCATTTTTATGACATAATTTGCGAAGCGAAACTTACTAAAATTAAATTGCATTGCCGTGGAAATTTATAATAGAGAAAAAAGTATTTGAACACCAAACAGCCCTGATATTTTCGTACTACTATACATTTTTATTAAATGGTAAGAGGCTGGTCTTCAAAAGGCAGTGGAAAGTATTGAAGATGGTTGGCGCAATGTTGGCTGCCGATCGGGGATCGCTTGGCTCAACGTTGGCAGCGGCGTCGGCATTACGTCAAAATGTGAACATTTTACATTTTTGCCCAAAGGTTGACTTCCAACGTTCTCGCAAACTTATCTGATCCTTGGGCGAACTATCTACTTACTAGTTCTCTGAAAGCTGGCTCACTGTTGCTTGCCGAACATGACGCTACATGTTTACAACGCTTGGCCACTGATCTTCAACCGACGCTACACCCACTGAATTGGTTCAACATCGACTTGCTTATGTCACTCAAGTGCTTACTGCTAAACGCAGTTTTATTATCATTTCCCGGTTGTCGACCAATGCTTAACTGATTTTGCTGACCTAGAGCCAATCGACACCCAACGTTAGAAAAATACCATTGGTTTTGTTTACTTTACTTTAATATTGTACCAACTGAAGATTAACCGTCAACCAACCAACTGTGCTTCACCTACAGTGAAAGGTGATAATGGTAAAGCGGTGATTTCCAAAAATTTGATTATTGCAATATAAAATTGGACCCAAAGTGGAGCCTTGAGAGACACCTTGAGATAAATGAGTCAGGTTAGAAACATTTCCACCGATATGGACCCATCTACAGCGATTGCATAATTTAAAAGAAATAAGATAAGCCAAGAAAAATGTGAACTCAGACCCAGGATATTAAAAAGACTAGCAAGTGATCAACTGTTTTAAAGGCCATACTGTATTTTGAAAACTAGATAGCCCCAATATATTCTCTTGCTACTACAAATTTTACTCAAACGGTAGGAAGCTAGTTTCCAAAATACAGTGGAGTAGAAAGGGGTAGAAACCAAGTGGTTGAAGAAATTTGTAAAAATTTACCAAAAACTACAAGAAACTCCATACTGAAATCTCATAGACCTACCCGAAATAATAATTGACCGATTTCTCTCATAAGCATAATATTCTTTTCATTAAGACAATTATCCGAAAGATGTCAAAGATACGTGGATGTTCAGAGACTTTTGTTAGCTACTGTATGTAGGATGCACATACTCTGTTGACTAAAAAAAAAATGCTAAATTGAAACTATGCCCCGTCTAAGCTTTAACACATCGTTAATGCGGTTGCCTCAAAGCTGGTTAATGTAATAAAATATAGAAGACGAAGAGAGAGAAGACGAAGCACGCTTAATGTGAGAAGGAATACTTTTATTTCTTAACATTTGTAATATTATTTCATAGCAAGTCGTCGTAGGAATGACCCCCATAAATAATGACCCTTGTATTGTGGTTGTTAAAACCTTGGGAAATAATGTTTACACAGATTGAAACAGATAAGATTTTTGGGACCGGCTATTCTTATTAACATGTTCACATCAAAACCGTATATCTAGTTACATGGTGCCGCCACCCCTATTTACCATATACCACCTTGAGTTAGTTACGAATTTGTGACGATGTAGTTTCTAATAGAATGAGAATAATCATGTTATCGTTGTAGTGACCTGCATTCGGCAAAATCTTCATGGGTACTCGAATCAGGTATTATTAGAAGATACTTACTAAATTGTACTTGTTTTATTCATTTTAACCTTTTATTGATTTATATTCGCAAACGAAAATCAACAGTAACAGTTCAGACGCAAAGTGTTGCATCCAATTCAATCGCTGGCAATAAGCGAGATCCACGAAAAACTGTTCCCATGTAACTCAGAATAATTCTAGAGTCAATGAAGTAGAACTCCCATCAAATATTCCGATTTGGATCAGGATTCAGAGCTGATTCCTCAAACGAGACAACCTGATGATTAATATGTTTATACCAATGATAATTTTAAGATTCTTAAAAATTGTTGATTTGTCAAACAACCTTACTTTTGGTTCAGCAGGATTCCATGTGAAGCTTGATCTCAAATAGTTTGCTTATATATCAACATTTATTTTAGCTACAGCACCTATCCAATCTTAGAAAAAGTAAGTAAATAAAATACATCAGAAATCCAGCAGCAAATACGGGCTGTAAGTAATACAAGCGATTATTTTTATTATTAGAGAACAATTCGCCAAGCTGAAAAACTATACTCCTGATCGAGTAGCAATAAATTATAATATTTTACATTTCATAACAGGATCTCTATTAACGTGACAATCGGAATTACCAAAAAAGAAAGAAGTCACCATACGTGAGTAATAAGTAGAGAGTAATTTAAAAAATGTTGTCAGAATATAAGAAGTATTAACTTAACTTTACATTATGCATTGAATTAAAAGAAAACCTTACATTTTTAATCGTTTCAAGAACCTTCTTAAAAACCGTAAGCTTTTGCCTTTGAATTTTAGCATCAATGACGCGGAACAAGTCCTATCTTGCCCAACTTTCCTAAGAACCTTAGGATTGTATCTGAGGAAATAGACACCTCTTTAAAAGCAGTAAACATTTTTGCTATTAATTTAGTGACTTCGGGCAAGCCTTTGTGACTCTTTGGAAGAGGAAATGACGCCAACGAAATTCCAAGAAAATTTTTACTACCTGCTTTATGAACTCATCCGCTATTTTATTCAGAAATTCCTGCAATATGTAAATACGAATCTAGTATAGAAACAATGTTTAAAAATTAAGCTAATTCGTCGGTATTATTTGAGAAGGATCTCGTAATGGATAACCCACACACTGTTGAAATCATAGAAAATTTATTATTATTGTTACTCCTTTGTAAAGATCTTCCTATCATATGTTAACATATGTCCTAAAACCTTCGCAAATACTTGGATTCAGTTCCGTTAAAATAATTGTATTATATTCCTTACTTGATCAGCAATTTAATTTAGTTGTAATTTGGGGATTTGGGGCGCAAACGGGTAAACATATCCTCCGTACAATAAAAAAAGATTAATTTATTCAGCAGTTATAGATTAAAGTATGAACAATACAATTTCTTTTTGCCTTAAAAATATCTTAAATCTACTTATTGTTAGTTTCATCAGTGAATAAATTAAACAAAGTTAAAGGATGTCAGAGGAGGGTTTGGATTCTACTCAAGGTCTTTTTTGTAATTTAATAATGAGAGGGCAAACAGATCGAGGCGTATTCATTGAAACTAAGAACTATTCTGCAAAGAGGCGATTCTAGTGATAGAATCATTCGCCTGTAGGGCTCACAAACAAATAGGACTTCTGAGTCTACGGAGAGGCACAGTAAATCCATCGGAAAAATTTACCCGGTGTAATATGGACGCCTATAGTTCAGGAAACAGAATAAACTACAAACACAATCTAAAAGGATTGAAAAATACCTCTAAAATAGAGTCATGGAAGTTAATTGCTTTACGCCCACTGTGATCTGATTGTATTTGATTATGTGTAATACAAGTGATGTGTACAGTATGGAACGTGTTTGAATGGGATTTGGGAATAAACCTGAATGAATCAACCTCAACAACAGTCGTTGTTTAACAGGTCCTCTTCGTTGAATTAGATCCTGCAAATAAATTTCTATATGACGCTAAATATTATTGCTGACGCTAATACAGTAAAAGTTACTTCCCCCGGTAAATCACCTGCAAACTATTGCTATCACGAGCCCGTAAGCTATTACGAATGTAGCACAGACATACATTATTGCAAACTTTGTGACCTATTCGCTGCAGCACTTGACGTCACACTAATGTGGACACTTCAAGTGATTCTACGAAATTTACTTTAGACGCATAATAAAAAAATATATTGACGTTATTAGCTCGCATAACATTCAAGAATGCAGTACGTTGACACAAATATTTACTGGTTCGAAAGCGATTTGCAGCTTTTTTCTGCAATAAACAAATTAATAAATTAATGAACTTAAGTGTGTACAAGTGTTCTTATTTGTTGCTTAGGAACAGATAGTGGATGTTTACGCACGACATACGTACATGCCACGTTTCTTAACTTCGTAAAGCTTTATTAAGCCTCGTTCCACAAATAGTAGGTATTATACTCGGTTTATAAACAATTTTTTTCGTAATTATATAGAACACAAATTACTAATCAACATAAACGAAAACAATTATAATATATTGTTTCCATCGCGATGTTTTTCGATATGAAAACATGTGTTACATACGTGCAGTACCAAAGAAATCTTGTCACAGAAATTTAATAAGTATAACGGAGGCAAATCCAGTTTGAATCAAAATTCGTATTTCAGGGACTAAGAAGTGTAAATGTATGTTTTTATGCGCCTTCATCGTCATGTTGGAGGAATTACATAAAATTGCCTAAAATACCTATTATTACCATCGTGTACCATCGTCTAGTTACTGGTAATTCTGGAAAACCAGAGACCACAAATGATGTAAAACTTGTCAGGACGCATGCAGTGCAATTTTATAAAGATTACATGACAGGTACAATTTCAGTTGATTGTGCAACAAACAATTGAATTATATTGTAGACGTGATATTATAAAAGGCAGCATTTAATCAAAGTCTTCAAAATCCCACCACGCAAGATGTTGCACAACTCAAGCGATTCTTGCTTAACTTTGACGACTGGAGATTAGCTTTAGATCTTATAAAATAACTTCCTGTAGGAGCAACGTTCATCAAACTATGGTTTAGCAAATTAAATTAATCATTTTTAACTTAGGACGAAGACTCAAAAGATATGTAACTTCATTTGTCATGCACATATACATATTTTTGGATTCTATATTTGAAGAAGATCCAAAAAGTATACTTCTAACCCTCACAAAATACTTTTGGGGAAATCAAAGGCACATTAATAGTAGTAATAATAATAATAACAATGGTAATAATGATAAGCCCTTATCTTAGCAGTGATATGTACGTATAAGTAAAAAACAGGAAGAACGGAATAATAATATTTATAATAAAGAACTCTGTATCGAAAGGGATTGAATGTAATGCCTAGATTTCTGGAAGAACGAGACAAGGGTCCCTACAAAGATTTTGACAATCTCACTATGTAACTCTTCGACCTCATACTTGCTTATAAAATACAGATCTTTCAGGGTTAATCTTAACCACGTGATTTTTAGAAAAATTGCTAATGCTTTCTAGAGCCCCTGGTAATTTTTTGTATCTACGTGCAGTCGGCGTACATTTTTATAAAGGAATAAGTAACATGTTTCGGTAAGTGACTGATGTAAACGGATCATTCAGGAGCTCCACTACTAACAGGTAAAGAAGTCGATTTAGTTCCTCCAAGACTCACGTATTGAGACCTATTTGTCAAGTAAGATTCAAGAAGGGACAAAGCTTTTATTTTTAAATTATTATTATTATTATTATTTATTTAATTAAATCCGCGGTGCTGCTACATTTACCTGAATCGAAAGCCTTACTGTACCAATAAAATTGTTAGCATATCTGGATGTAATAATAATATTAGATAATTTAAACAAATCGATAGTAGAGCTGTGACCCTAACGAAATAGTTTGTGGTTCTCTTAGTGCTCACTTATTTGTATATGCAAAATTTTTTCGAGAACTTCGGATATGCGCTTAACAGGACGCGAGCTTGAACATTGCAGGCATTTGATTTGATGAACTTACTTGCTTTTGATAGTGTCAACTAACTATAGCTTTATGAGAAGCTCTATAAGGATGGTATTCGTGGGATTGTTCTAGATTACTAAAAGTTATATCTTTTAAACGGGAGGCAATATGTGAAACTTATTAACTCTGCTGTTAGGGTATTCCCCGAGGTTCTGTTCTTGGAGGAGCCTCCTTGTTTGTAGTATATATCAATGGTATATGTAACAATATGCTGATATTGAACTAAGCAGAGCAAAGTTTTACTTTTAAAGCTTGTGAGCACTAAATTATTCGAAGGCTAAAATTGTTTAGAACGATGACAGATCGTTTCATAACATTTGTGGTTAGGTACGTATTTTCTAGATGTGTATCTGAATACAATATTGCAAAATAAAATAATATTGCGCCACGAGCTGTACACTATGTCTTAGTCGAAACAACGTAACTTTTTGCGGGGAAAATTTCTGAATGATGTCTTAGATGATTCAGAACGAAATCGTTTAGCTCCTCACAATAGAGTCTCTGTAACTTTCTAGGTAGACGAATAGTAAATACCGGGAAGGGATCATGAAGAATTCACGTTTGACATTTGCTGGCGACTAAAATTTTTGCTATCGCCGGCCGCGACCTGTTCGAAGACATGAATGAAATGTGCCAGTACAACAAGTCGGTTTCAATTACCTCTACACGTACGCAAACGCACACCGATACACCAGCTTGCATTCGTACGTTACATACATATGTACATGCATGAATATTTCGAATAAGCAAGCAGTAAAAATTCTCGGCGAGCGTGACAAGACGTGACGATTTGTTAGACACACAGAAATCAAATCACCAGATCTGTGGAGAGAAGAGTTTCGGACGGCTTTTGTTCGCACCGTCTCGAAGGAAAGACGGAGAAACGGAAAAGAAAAAAAAAAAAGGAAGAACTGAAAACAATGCGTCACTTTGCACATGCACATATGCAACGATACAGGAAATGTAAGGATAGTAGGCGATGAATTCGCTCCCACTTGTTTGCCTGTTGTGTCCATTGATACAAGCGTCCGTTTAGACTCATTCATAGTTCGAGATTGAGACACTCCAAATAAATTAATGCAATGAAAGAGAAAGGCAGCGAGCAGGTTTACACCTTGCATACTACTCGTTATATTTACATATTTATTGTCTATCGCTTTTAATCATTAACACTTGTTCAAACAATGAAACCTAAACATCTGTTTTCTACGTTTGTAAACTAGTCTAACCTAATGGACGATTGGACGACTAACTAAACAATAATTTACACCGATCGCCTTATTTCCCTTGCTTTTTATTCTTTTCTAATTTCAACGCGTTCGCCACCATAATCTATGCAGATTTATGATAATTTAATCGACTTTTGGATCGCGAAAAAAGAACGAGAGAAACGAGAAGTAGAGTTTTCAAGTCATTCATATGGATGTATCTAAAACGGTATCGCATGCTATTTAGCGTCGATGCAAGGCGTACGATAATTACCATGCCATGCTTGACAATACTGCTCTTTGCTATATAAACTAAGGCTGATCAAACAAAGAGAATATTCGGTAAGTATTTTGACCTTAGAATATTAATTTTTAATCAATCACTTATTGGTTATGCGTAAGTAATCTCTTGAATTGGCTTTCTAAGTCTAAACATGGGCTTAATATACTCGATTGCACCATACAGCCTCTTATGATACAAGAGAATTAGTTAGTTTGTCCAAAACCTTTAACTTTCGAGCGCAAAGGCTCAGATCGCTGTAGACAAGACGTCGTATCATATCGTCCAGTTCTCAGCTATAATTTTATAGCTCTTTTATAGAGAGCTTCTACCATATCAACACATGTTACAAACGTCTCCCATGTTAAGTAAAACGTACTCGAAAGATAATGCAGTAGTGAAATCCAGTTAATTTTTTTCTAATTCCTAGTAAAGTCAAATGTTTAGTCATTTGATTCATGTATGGTGAATACGACGTAGAAGCAATTTTTTTCTTTCATAAGGCGTATTTGTACTTTGTAATGATGAGGCTTTGTTTTCAATTAAAGGCTGAAGTGTTATATTGTAGATACTCAGGTGTGATATCGCCACAGTGTCGCCCCAATTAGTCAGTGTAAGTCGTAAAAGAGGTTAGAATTGAAAACATTACGTCGGAAATAATTTCGATATCGCTGAAATTTTGTTTATATCCTTTTATTGCGATCTATTTTCTCGCCAATCAATTCCTCTACGCGTTTGAGAATCGATTGAAAAGAGACGTTGTTCTTTTTCTTACTCTAGGGAATTGATATTAATTTTTGTTGCTTGTCCCGTAGTCGCTAAAGGGCGAAAATCCGCAAATCTTCGTAATAAATTGTTAAACATAAAAAACAGATCTAAATTGACGAGATATATATTTACTGCGCTACTAATTCATTGCATCACGATATCCAACACTTTACTTCAAGACCGTCATACTTATGTATTTATTAGTTTAGGCAAAAATTTATGACTAGTTGTAAATTGTTTTTCACAAGTAACTTTCATAACATTGCATACGTTTCGCAATATACACATTTCTAGATTTATTTTTCTAATGAATAAGCAATAGTCTGTGGATCTCTTTACCGATAAAATTAGCTATCAATAATTAATAATTAAGCCTGCAAAAAACGAGATGCGCTTCACGAAATTAGCTGACACGTATTTAGTCGTCTCATGAGGTTGCCTCCTGGTTTCCCCGAGAGTCGACAAAACACGAGTCGTCTAGTCTCTGCTAATTTCGTGAAGCATACTCGTTTCTGCAGGCTTATTAATAAATTATTCCCTAAGGAAAATAGAACGCGTGTTCGATAGCCTTCCTATTCAAATTGACCGTTATGCTTGCCGACAAATTAGCACTTCTATTCTGTTGTATGGAACGTAGTACCTATCGTGAGTTTTTACGATAGCACGAGCAAGCTTAATAGATGTGTAAACATCGAGTAATTACTTATGTTAGTGATTTTCGAATTGTTACTAGTGTCATTAATTTAGTGCAAACTTTCCTGACGATCTATCGGTTACTATTGTTTTAAAATACTCTACTCGGTGTAATATAATACGTATGGAATATATGTGAGTGGGAAAGGGAACAGATTAGCATTTACTGTTAAAATTTCTTCTACAAGTTTAATATATATATAGAGGTTGCCCCAGTGAATTTTTTCTGTTATCCTTAGAGATGACAAAGGCAGGTGAAATTATTACTTTTCCGCAGCGACTAGACAGACTCGTGTTTTGTCGATTCTTGGGGAAACTAGTAGGTAACACGACCCATTCTAATGAGATGAATAGAATAAGTGGTGCATAAACCTAAAAACAGTTTCGGCTCCACAGAATGTATTCGCTTTTTTTTTTAATTGAACACACAAGCAATTGTATATTTCTCTAATACTAACTTTCATTAAATTTTGAATATTATAAAGACACGCACATCAGCATCATAGATGTAGTTTTGTCAAAATAACACAACTATCTACTGTAGCAATGAATATTTGCTTACGTTTATCGGGGTATAACTTGGCGCCCTATATTTTTGTTTCCATTAGTTTGTAGTTTATGCAAATCGCTTTCATTTAATGCTAAAGATTGATAACATATGGAATATTTTGGGAAAATAATGTTAGATTAATTTCAATAAATCATTACTAATTTTTAGATTCTTGTGATACAAGGACCGTACATACAGCTTATGTTAAATACTAGAAATTAAAAGCAAAATAAAGAATTGGTATAACTGGGTAATCAAATGGATGGAACTACACATTCAAGGAAAATTGAATCGCGACACTAAGCCAGTTTTCACTCTCTCTAATTTGCTTTCTCCGTCCTAAAGAGAACTGGTTTTAGTGTAATAAAGTCCGTCTCCTACTTTCGAGACACTCTGTAGTATCAAAATGTTTTTAGGTTACGCACCATTTTGATCTAAATAACTTTTATTCAAAACCTTTTTCTTAAATGTAAAATAAAGTAGTTAATAAAACCCTATTTCCTTGGTATAACCTGTGCTACAAATGTCATAAAAATAAAAACCCCAATTGCAAGTATTATACAAAACAAATTCAAAAATTTAGTCATTACTACACTTAATTGTTGATGAAAAACTCATTTATTTACACTAAATTAATAAAAGGTATGAAGCTATAAATGTAACGTCTAGTCTCGGTCTGTCCTATAGTAGCTTTATATACATTTCGCGAGTTTGAGGAAGCCAATGCCTTGCTTAAAGCTTCGAGGATAGTATGAGAAATGCTCGTGTTTGGAGACAGACGACGTTTTGCGTCAAAATATGCATTACCGACTATGAGTACTATTCTTTAGTCGACATCTATTAACATTTAGGAGATTCGTCGAGTATTATTTTGAAATCTGCTGAAAGTAAGTTTATGTATTTGTGGAATCTTGACCGTCACTAATCCGATTCCCCTTTTTGAATGGGAAAATGTGTGCGAAAATCAAAGGAAAGTTGAATGCAGTTTATATCCGTACCTACTATCCTGCCATCAAATACTGGTTTAATGAATTTAATGAAGAACGGCCAGGTTAACCCATTAAACTGACTATGGACAGTATGATCGATAAAGTTTATGATTTCGCGTTAGCTGAGCGCCAGGTGAAGATTAAGGGGCAATATGGGCAACATTTCAAGCGAATTCCTTCAGGGAAAATTAAATATGAGGAAGTCTGCTGACGATGGATCAAAAACGGAATCGTGTGATAACAAAGCAATGTTTTGACATTTTTAAGCGCAATACCATTGAGTTTTTACGGCATTATGCGGCTATAGCTGAGACGTGGGTACATCACTACATGCTGAAAACAGAAACCAAAGATCAGTTGGCAAAATGTTTTTTTTCCCGGCGAACAGTACTACGCTAATTTTTTGAACCGACTCTACGCTGAACTGAACATAGAAAAAGGCCCTACCTAGCGAAGCAGATAATTCTCTAGCATCACAACAAAGCTAGTCAAGTTGCTGGATTTCTTTCTTTTCCCAATCTTGAAAAAAGTACTTGGCGGAAAGCACTCCATGCTAAACGACGTAATTACCGAAACACAAGCCCATTTTGCAGAGTTCGACGAAACCTTTATTATTTTGGATTGCTTAAAAAGGTTGGAACATCGCTAGATTAAATGTATATTACTACGTCGACTAATAAATTGACTAATTGCGTTGTCTTCCTTAACACAAGCATTTATCACACCATCCTCGTATAACCAGAAATAAAATAACTTACCTTAATAATGCGAAAGCACCAGGCACGATAGTCCTATTACCCCAACAACTCAGATCTGAAATGAAACAACACACAATTAGCAACGAAAACTTTCTAGTTGGTTAATTTTATCACTGCAATTATCGTTGTTGATTGTAATTATCATTCGAGATAATGCTATATTTATCAAATTTTTATCAAATAAAGTCATACTACACCTTAAGCAACAGATTACCGTAGTTAGTTCTAACATCTCAATTTTCATATTTATTCTAAGAGATGTATAACAATAGGCTACACACATGACGGTTACACATCGTATATTGTATTGAATAATGTTGTTTTATAATAGAGTGCAGTGACAATTTATCAAACGTTGATAGATGTTTTAAAGCTAAAGAAATTAGGGGTACAGTAGAAATATAAATAAATAAATCAGCCTATCTACTAATATGTATATAATTTATTTTGCATATTGTCAATGCTATAAATATTAGCATAAAGAACACATAGGTACCAAATACGTTGTATATTATATCGGTCTTTAATTGGTGATAATGAAATAAGGGCTTGATTAGCAAAACAAACAAACATGTAAATATCCCTTTTTTTTCTCGGTTGTTACGTTTTGTAGATCCAACGAAAGGACTATTAATACTTTAACAAACTGGAAGAATTTCATTATTCGGTAAGTGGTAATCCGTAGAGTAGGATAGACTAGTACCTTAATTTTTCAGGTTGCTATGAAACGGTTGATTAGAATAAGCGTTCTTAGGAAGAATTCTGCAAGGTTACCTCCGGATAATTCAGGATGTAGAGCTTCTAGGAGAAATACTAAAACAAATACAGGAACTACTAGGTATGGTACTGATACAATAACTTGTGAGGAAATACTTCATAAATTCTGGCGTCGTTTTATAGAGAAATTCAGCACACTTCTGCTTCTGGTGAGAGTTCGGGGTCTACTAAAATCAACGAATCAGGGAGTGGCGTCCTTTTCCACAACGACTTCTCATTGGTTTACAGCTTAGAATAAACAAAATAGCAGAAGAAGAAGAAGATATCAGAAAAAGAAATATTAATTCCTTTTTAATTGAGAAAATAATCAAGTCCATTGAATTCAGGAAAATTTGATTCCTCTTATTTTAAATCTTTCTATTAATAATTCTAGTATGTCACCGAATAATGTTGCATCTTCCTTGTGAAGCAAATTTACTGATGATACGGTATATCTCTGTACCCGATCTTTGAATATAGGGATTTCCCCTCCTTTTGTGTAAGTTTTCTTTTACATTCAACTTATTTTGACTTCAAATTTGTGATATTTCGGTTTGACGGTTTTATCAGCGATGATCATGCATATTTCACTTAATCTATTGTAAAACTACATTTAGTTAATTCTTATACACTATTTATACTATTTATCAACGTCCACTATCATTGTCTTTGGTTGTTTTACATAATTTTGATAACTTAATCTAAATGACATTGTACAGGTTGTCTCTGTATAAGCTTACTCTTAAGAAATTGTGTATCTTATGTCATAATATAGAAACATTATTTCATCATTGTATCATCAAGGTTGGTAACTTCCAGAGACGATTTATTGTTCTATAATTTTTCCAAGAAACAAAATTAAGTTAGCTAATGACATTGTCGTGGCAAAATTTGCATGAGATGAGAACATATTTTTTCTTCTTGGCAATTGGAAAAACTGAGTCATAAATGCAATAACATGTTTCTTATTAGCATGTGTATAACTGTTTTCTTTAATTATTTTAAAGCTTTTGGGACAAACAAGAAATAAAACTCCTTTCAACTTATTTCATGAACAATTTTAACAATAAACTATTTATAACTTGTTTAGCATGTTCCAGATATGTCCATAATTATTATAAAATTTATTCTGTGCATTAGTTACTAGATATAAATAAATTTTAGAAATCGATGACATCCATGCATAACTAACATAAGACAACTACGTTAATGTATTGCGTTAAATTAAAAAAAAAGTGCGTGGAATTTATTCCACATAAAACGGTGATTCCATATGTTTGACGGTACTTAAAAGCTAAGGAAACAATCACTGAAAGCTGTAACTACTAATAAGTCCTTGCATATTAACGTCAACACAATTGCAGAATTACAACGGAATGCTTACTTGATTTATGTACCTACACCTTTCCTAACAATTATGTTTAGTTGCACCGTACATAGAACGTTTTTGAGATTATGTCATGACTTAGATCGTGATGATAAGTATATAGTTTAAAATAGATTTTGTGACATCCAATTACTACTATCCTATCCTGCACAATAATATAGGCAGATATAGCAAAGCATACAGCCTATCCGTCGTATTATCGAATTTACTCCGATATCCCATTTAACCTGCGACGCAATAGTGTGCGATTAATAGACCCACATGGCCATATAAAATAATTACTGGAAACAAGCGTGCAGAGAAATTGGTCATTAGCAGTTACTAGGGCATTTGCTTTTTTGGTTTTCTTTTCTATTGTCATCTGTACATTGTTTCACGGTTGAGTGAGCCCGAGGCGCAATATCAGAAGTTAATCATAATAATTAAGACGATCTTAAATAGACGAGACAACGAGGATTTTGACGGAAATACTTACGGATCAGTGAATCAATTGGAAGCGGTGGTACATTTAACTGGTTGTTGTTTCTAACGCTTTGCGAACGATAGGAAAAACGTTTCGACGTAATCGAAAACTCCCACGTTAGTCACCGTTTTTGGCAAATAGAGAGGATCGGACAGGTCGCACGTATCACGCGCACATCGCCGAAAAAGAAATCGATCCGTGCATTATAGGATGTGAATGAGTAGACGTATTTATATTATTAGGTTTTTGTTAGCTAAACACTCTTGGTCTAGTCAAAATTAAGTTTATTTATATTTTTAGGGGAAATTTTAATGTACGAAGCGCCACCTGGAAATGGCACGATTTCAGTTGGCATAGTTTCAAATGGGAGTTTACATTTATTGGATTTTCTGAGAAAAATTACATTTTGTCTCAATACTGCAAGTAATTGTAAATCTTGTACAAAGTACACGTTCCATACATCTGGAACCTGCTGTGTTATAAGCTTCTGGAGTAGCAACTAACTGCTGCAACTGTGATAATTCCTACTTCAGTATACAGATCGAGAGTCGGGCCCTATGGTATGAAGATATGTTCTTTCATTCGAGTAATGAAAGAACATAAATATGTATTATGTCAGTTGGTTACAATCGACGTTTCAGCTTTTATTAAAGGGAATACCCTAATTTTGAGTTAAATCTTGGCAGTTTACTTGTTCCTTTTAGTAATTACAGACAAAGTAAATATTTGTTGAGATATATATTTTTGCTAAATTTTCAGACTACTGTGGATTTTATCAATTCAACTGTTACTTACAGAGTTACAGCTCGTCATAAATTAATGAAAGCGACGATGTATATAATAATTATAGTTATCGCTCGTAATATCCGCGCAAATCACTACACACAGGTGTAGTATAACGAATGACGTTAATTATCTACGGTGCTTAATCATTGTTCACAAAGCTGGCATCGTTTTTACAAGAAACAGGTTATTAAAATCCATGGAATCTCCGTATCGTTTGCATATGTGTGAGCGCATACGTGGATGACATCAAAACAAGTTTAGTTACAAAACATTCATTCATAAATAAATAATATTAACCAATTACAAACTAAAATTCGTGTAGCTTATATAATTATTATAATTATACTTATTATATTAACCATCGTAAATACCTAAAATCCGTAGATAACGCATGGGATTATCGTTGATCGTTTTATAATCGGCAGAAAACCCATGGAGGTATGCAATATGTACCTAGCAAATAGGATGCCAGAAAATCAGTAACAAATTAAACAAGATCTTATAATCAATGTTTGTAGGCTATGTGTAATAACGATCGCGTTAATTTGCATTAAAATTTGTTCGCCAAACAAAATTTCCAATGAGCCAAATTCATTATGCAGGCATGTAAAATTTGTTGGATTAGTGTGCTGGAAGAATATTGCCTTAAATGTAGAATGCAAATCAAATGTATTCATTTATTCATTCTACACAATTTGCATTACCTAATTGCGTGAAACCAATAAACCAAGCTAAAACTAACCTATTTACACACCTTTAAAATTAAAATAAAATTGCATAACTGGGGCCAGCGCACGGTTCCTTGTCGTTTCTAACTACTCCCCGAAATATCCCTAGTACGAAGATAACGTCTTAAGTTTTTACAAACGACCACTAGATGTTATTGAGGTACGACATTACTATTCATATACATATTATAAAACCTAATATTTGTTTGTTATTGTTCAAGCAGTTACACCACGGAAACCGGGCGAGCAGTTTGTTTATCGTGAGCGCTTGAAGAAAGTAATTTTGTGAAAATTTCACAAGAATGTTTTCGTTGGATGATTTTTTTACAATTTGACAAAAACACAACAACAATGCCTCGAATCGTTCAACTTTTGGTAACGAAACACCGCCAGAAAATTTAGAGAATGTCGTCGTGCGCCATGCTTCCGTCAGTGACGAATTTCGTGAAGGTTGACCAAAATTTGTTGTTGTTCCAAGAGACGTCGACATTGACGAGAATCGGCATGTGACTTATCGTAAGATGCAGGTATCCTTAGGCATATCGACATCTACAGCATATTGGATTTTACATGAACACTTAAGTGTGAAAGAGAGACTGTTCTCATTGGATTCCGTATAATTTGACCCAAGCATAAAATAAAGCTCGTGTAAGGAAGTGTTTAAAAAATTCGACAACGCAACAAGTGACGAAGCTATAAATATATTCGTGTGAGCCGGAAGCCAAGCAACAATAAATTCTTTGAGTGTTCCTAAATCAAACAAATCCAACAAAAGTTTTTCGTTCACGAAGCATTTCCAAGAAAATGCTTGTTTCTTTCCTTGTATTGAATATATCGGAAGCATTCCTTTAGAAGATCAAAGTTAATTCTGAATGGTGCACACTAGTCTATTTTTGTCGGAAGTCATCGATGAAACTAGGAGAAATAATCGACAGTGCTGCAACAATATTGTGACAACGCCAACTCTCGAGGAGCACGTCAAATAATTGATTATTTGAACGAGAAATGCGCGGATAGTAATTTTTATCACCTAACTGCGACCAGGATTAACCTAACACAAAGTAATTTCGCTTCGTAAAAGAAAATAATTACTTGATTTCACTCAATTTCCTTTTTCTGGATAGAAATACAAAATCACATTGTAACACGTATTTAATCTGTGAAAAAGCGGAATACTTTTCGGTAACTGTAAGTCTAGACACGAATTAAAGATCGCAGAGAAATACCGAATTAGTGGTAAACCTCAAAATTTTCATGCAGAAATAAATTCCCTATTTAACCTCTAAGCGTCAGAGATGCAAATTAATGTATTGAGTCACATATGCTACTATAATAAACGTTAGCGTATCAAATATTTACCGATACGCCTGACAAAATATAATTTTGATACGAAGATATTGTTATTTCGCCTTATTCCTTGCCATCTTTATGGGTTTTTTCACAGATTAGTAAACAATGGATTTAATTATAGCAGCAGAATATTTTTGTGCTTCTAAGCATTTAAATGGCTATTTTTGTCTGGTATTTCTATTACATGTGCTAAATGTTATTGAAACTTTTTAATTGACTCTCGTTATCGGTAAGCAACAAGAGATGTAAAAACCAAGAGTATTTAGTTGTAAACTTGCATATTAAACAGGTGTTTGTCAGAGTAATTTGTGGATGTACACTACCGTCCTTGCAAGTTTGACCAAGGGAGAAAGTTTTGATTGCAATTCGACAATCATAATCTTAATATATATCTGTGGTTAAACACACCTGCAATTTAAATAACCAAAGCATTACGAAGAAAAAGTTTAATTGCACATTTTACGACCCAGAATACCCAATTGCGTTTGCAGCCAATTATTGTGAAACAAAAAAAAATTAGTATCTTGATTTAGTACGTTAATTTATATTTATACAATTGAAACTTTTATAAGCAATAAATAATATAAATTAATTCAATTTTTAAACTACATTAAATAATGTTAATAATAAGAATGTTGTTTTGTTCCTTCGTATTCATGTTTTATTCATTAGATTGGAATATGCAGGGAAAAGAGGAATTTACACAAGTTATAGGTATTGCACCGCGGCTCACCTAGAGTGACATCGCGGCACGCCGGTTGTGGAGCACTGTTTTAGAATAGCAAATTTATTTTTTACTATTGGTCGTCTTTTATGTTTTGATTTTTTAAGCTTTTATTCCTTGGCCAACTTTCGATGGACGGTAGTGTATGTATCTGCGTAATTGTGATGTGTATGAATGGATTCCCCATTGGATCAATTTAGTGAGGAAACGACTGTTATTGACTGACGCAGCATTTCTTCTCTCCAAGCTTTTCCCTTGATACTTTACCAAAACTTCTATCAAGGCCCAGAAATGCCACGTAAATTCGTCGTTCGATCAGTAGCTTTAATGCCAAAATGACGTGATGGATTCAGGCCACGTCAGGCCATTGGTGGGGCATCCCCTAGTTATCCTTTTATTTAGCTACTACATTCATTTTTTTTTTCCTTTTTTTTATAGATAGCCTCAATTATGCCCACCTTCCAATCTTTGTGTACTTCTGTACTATTTCACTATATATTAAATAACTTTGTTAATACCTTTAACCTTTTTCTTCCTAGATTCTTTACCATTTCCGTACACACTGAATGTTACTACTTGTTAATAGTTTCGTTCAAATTCATATTGAAAGAATGAATTGCAATTAAGAAGATTACAAACATAGATGCTGTTGTATCCTTGTGTAGCTGGTGTAGTATTTATTATCCGGTCAAACGCAAGAACTCCAAGTGCATAAATATAATCGGGAAAATCAGAGTCGTAGAAGATGAATACTTCAAAGTGATTCTTTTTAATTATGCAATTTGCGGTTGCTAGTGAAATATACTTTCCATCAAAGAATAATAAAGAATATTAAAATCAATACGCAATAACAAACATAGCTGTTTATATATCAAGTAGTTCTTAGAATATTCCTAATTGTGTTACCACCTGCTATAATCGATGCTCCTTGACTGCCTTTCATAACCTGCTCTTCTCTTAAAATTACCTTAAAAAGATATGACGTCAATTGAAATCTCAATAATACGCTTTATTCAAGACATTGGAATTGTCGTTCCAATTTTGTATCGGGTCCTGTTATTGATACGAGCCACTTTCACTGGTCTTGTTTGGGAGACGCAACGCGTTTAGACTTTCTTCATGGTTACTTGCGTGCCAGTACCGTTTAAGCTTATGCAATAACATCGTTTATAATAATCTTTCCTTGCGCGTGGCTTCGAACACAATTTACCTTTGAATTGGAACGCTCGCCGGTAACGTGGATACGTGCCTTTAAAGATATTAAGTGGTAATAGGAGTACGAGCTCCTTGTCTTAATGGAGTTTTATCTCGACCGGGAGGACGATTACTTGCTGCTATCGGAAATATTCGATACGACTTGTGGAATATTATGAAATTAACTTAGAAATCTGTTGGAATTCGAACGTCGTGACTCAGTGCGTATAGTAGGTGTCCGCTGGCTACCTTGAATATGAAAACCTGACGAATTCGATGTTTAGGTTTTAAATGGTTAATTGATTTTGTTAGACGTGATGCCATCCGCTGCATACCATGAATAATTATTGAAATTTCATGACATAATTACGTTACATAAATAAATATTAGTGTAATTTTTCATTCTTTATTTAACTTTCTCTACGAATACCTGTATAAGAATGGTTATTCTTTAGATTTATAAATATAGCAATGTCAGTTACTTAGTTTTAAAAGTACCGTGTTTTTTTTTTTGCTACATAACGTAGAATAGTTTCAAGAATAGACGTATGAGATCATCTCCATGGCATATGGCATACTGAAGTCTAAATATAGCAATAATAAAAATAAGTCTTTTTTATAAACTTAAGTAAATGCGGAATTCGTCTACCAAAAGAAAAAAAATCGACTTCCTTATGCTTCGTTTACCCTCTCGCTCCTGTTCTACCTTTTTTTTACCTTTAAATTATCTGTAACAAACATGGTGGTAGAGCAATCCTTAAACATGCCGAATTAAAAGGTTGATTCAATCGAAAAACTTCGACTAAGACACATCAATTGCATACGCATTACCTTGAGGAATGCTACAACACGTGTCTGAATGTTATAGCCTCCTATCACGATTTATCATCCATAAAATAGAGAAAAAAAAGCAGTACTTTGCATAATTAAAGTGTATACACCTTGTTAATTGCCCATTACAAAGGTACTGCATTCGATCATTACATGTTAGGTACTTTTTGCTTTCACAAACTCTATCTATTTTATCTCACAACTACACAATGCATTATAATAATCATCCGTACCAATTTATGAATGCATTCATCTTCTAATCGAGTAATTGCCTCTGGTGAATAGTTACAACATATCCAAACGATTAGTGGGTAACCGCAAAGGCATATAATACCATTATAATTAAATGTTTCAATCAGCATGTCATTGTAAATGTGACCGAGTTCCGTTCAATGGAGATGAGATGGCTTCGGCATTTACGTAAATAGTGTAATTTACCGCGGAACCCGTGATAAGACGCCGTATACGTTTATTTAGGGCAATGATCTTGCATTTCTCGATTATCACCGTTCGAAGAAGGTTGATAAACGGCAGGAAATGGGAAGGATATCGCCATGTTTGGAAATGCAGATAATTGCGATCAAATCATCTCCGTGATAACGCAACAGCGGATACGCGCTGAGTGTTTACCTTAAAGAAATAGTGTTTCCCCTTTGGTGCCGTTATCAAACGGTGATTTCTCGTATGGCAGGTAGGTGCAAAGTTCGTGAGATAACGCGGTGTTAAATAATATTTTGTTTTATACGAGATGACGAATTATCGACACAAGTTTATTTTTAGATGATGATGGTATGTTTTCAGTTCATCTAGTTGTGTGGAAAAAGTATTTAAAAGCAAAGTTTGACAATATTCTAATGAAGTTTCACACTTAGCGAAGGACATAAAACAAAATAGAGATGACCCATGCGATATGATGCTTTTCCACATGAGTTCACTTTCTTTTGGAACCATTTCCAAATGCTTCTGTTTGAGATTTAGTGGATTGATACATTTTTAAAAAAATATTAATGGATTTTCCCATTCTTGAAAGCAAAAACTTTATTTCAAGTTGTTTATGTCCTTATCTTTCTAACAGTTAAGGATAGGTCCAAGAACATCTTTCTCAGAATGCTTGAATAGCGTTAATGAAATATATCTTTTGAGGTTTTCTAGGTTTATGCAACAAAATGATTCTACAAATTATGACACAATTAAGAAAATGCGGCATTTTATCAATTTCCAAAGTTGAAAATCTTCTCTCTTTTATCAACTTCTTCTTCTTTTCCCCGATCTGGTAGGCTGCAAATACAAAGCTAGTTTGGAGGAATAGAATGAAGAAAATTCAGTGAAATCCACCGACTGGTTTCACAGAAAATACTACTTATAGATGGCAACGTTTTGACGACGTTAACAGCATTATTAACATTCCTGAATAATGTGAGAATGTGAAAAAAAATCTCTTGAATATAACCGGACATGTTGAGGTTAAAAGAAAACATTCACTTTGAGTGTAACTGTGAAATTAGAGGACCAAATATTTTTATAGTAGCATCATCATGAGCATATTACACTGGGCTGGGGCATTTGTGCTGAAGCTTATTTAAGTAGGTAATGCCATCTAATGTCAAGGACAATTCGAAATACCTCATTCTTTTTTCGCTACGTAGCAATAAGGGGATTTTTCGTAAAAGTGTTTGGCTAATACCTAACAAATTTTATAAGTTTCTTTAAAATAGTAGACGTTTATGGAAACTTTTATTTTTTGAAGAATTATGCATTCGACAGTTACAAGTATAATGACACCTAATACACGCATAGCTACATGATTGCAAATTGCTAACGAGATACGCTTAATATTGCTTTAGGTTATTTTACTTGAAATTTCATTCACCCCCTCTATTGTGTTATTTTTGAATATTTGGCAAAGTTCCAGGCAAATCAATGTTATTGGTTTAAAATTATTAAACTGAATTTATTAACTTTTCTTAAATAGTGACATTTCTAGTCTTTTAGAAAAATAAATCAATATTTCTGCTCTCCATCTTTCAGTTTGTACTGAAAAGAAACCAATCATCGCATTAGTCGATTAAGATAATTTTATTGTTAATATTCCATGATGACATCCACACCCAACTCTTCAATATAAAAACTACATGATTTCCCGAAAATTCTACTCAATTTGTGATTAAATATTTCTCCTTATTTCGAAACAAAAGAAAAAAATACCACGGTGATAAATAAATAAGTACAACTTTTTGCAACGATTCATTTCCAGCAATATTAGGCAATAATCCAAGGAATGATTTAGCATACGAATAGCGCATATAGCATTGAAATAGAAAATCGAAACGGTTACGTTGTATGAATAAACGCAATTACATCATAGTTGGGACTCGGGGAATCTTAGAGAAACACCGTTGCTGTTAAACGATAGGTAAAAATCCTTTGACGCAAATGGGCAATTTTCGTTCTCACCGAGGTAGGTATGTACACCCGCATACTGAAAACGTTTAAACGCACCAGGTAATACGATTACGGAAACTGAAGGACGCAGTTACCACCACCACCTGTTTATTGGTGTACATGATTCAACTTATTAATGTAGGTTAGTAGTATCAATGAACGTTGCCGGCTGCATGTCATGTTTTATGGAAATCCTTTGAGTAGATTATACGCAGCGTTTCTATGTTACATAAATTGGAATTATGTATTTTGTTTTTTAAACAAAAAATTTTTTGGTAATCGCTGAAGGAAGTATTAGAATTTTTATATATTTAATCTTTTCTTTGTTGATATAGTTAACTATATTAACTAGAGGTTCCTAAATACGAAAGTCGAGTTCTACAATTCTTCTTATTCTTAGAGTAACTTTCAAATATTGAAGGTTAGGAAATCAAAATGCATCGCAACATTATTAACAGGATAATCCTCAATAACCTCAGTTTTGCAAAAGGTGCCAAAAAAATTGCCTGATTGGTATTCTTATTATTTTGTTAAACAAAATGATAATTGAACCGTAGGAAGATCACATTGAAGCGTTCGATAAAGAGATTCAAACTAACATCACCTCTTAACGTTTACAAGCTTGAATATAAAAAATTTTGACTTTTTAAATGGATTCTGCATTTTCTTGATTATTTTGCAGTAGAAATTTGTAGCACTTGTATTATTTGGCCATCCCTTACTTTGTTCACGAAATGTCTTTATATTTAATTCACTGAACACAATCAGCCACATGCTACTGGAAAAACAAACGCGCACATTTTGACCAGCGCTGTTTTCTAACTTATTTAAGTAACGTTTAAATTACATGTTGCGCTATTGCAATTTATTACGTTGTTAATGTAACATTTTGTTAAATGGAAAAAAAGGCTTCTATCTCTTCAAAGCTTTTCTCAACAAAGCAACGAAAACTAGGTACATCAATAATAGTTACTGATTCTACCGGAGCTAATCGTAGACTGGCTCTTTTCTTTCCAAAATGTTCCACAAAAATGGTCAAATCAGTTCATATCGTTTTGTAATTGTTTTTATGTTGCGAGTTATTGCGTATCCCTAACGACCCCAAAATATAATTTCCTAAGTTGGCACAATTTCCTTGATAACTGGCAACACCGAATTGCATTTATGAATTACCAAGTTATCAAATAATTAAACAGGAATTAGGGTTACAATATGAACTGACCTGTAACAAATTTAACACTAACTACACTGATATATATTCCTATTAGGCCTGTGTAAGGAGGTCTTTACGATATAGCTTATATCTACGCCAACTTTGTACAAATACACCGGGTCCAAATTGTAGTTGAGCGGGTAACCTTGTTAGCGTACGATAACTATCACTGTTCTTCCCAGCTTTGCAGAGAAAATAATTTGCAGCTTCCTCTTGATGCAACATAATGCAGCAAACACGCTTGGTTTTGGTTAAATAAGACCACTTTTGACCGACATGAAGATAAGTTGTAAGTCAATTCGCCCCACCTTGCTTTAATCATTTTCACGCGTTTGCGAGTCATTAGTTTGGAAATAGATTTGGCACAATAAAGACCTTCCTGATTGGTCTCAACTTCTGAATTGACTATTTCGAAATAGCTCAAAAATGATGGAGGATAGTAAGCACATAATGTTATTTATTGTTTAAATTTTACATAAATCCTACGACTATGTGATGCAAATTCAATAGAAACAATATATCCTATTTTCTAGCAAAGTGTCCATAGAGCAATGCTTTAATAACGCATGTTAAAGAGATTATAATTATCTATGCGTTTCAGCATGTTTAACATTAGCACAAGGCATGGGTTAAGTTGCTTATTCCTTCGTTAACCGCCTTCCTCCTACAGATACAGCTGATACTGTCAGGAGGAATTTTACGCATACACAACAGATTCTTGTTCGAGTGTGTGATTATAGGTGTCGTGTTTCTTAAATATTTACAACTAATAGTGCATCAACACTTGCACTTGCTTGGATTAGTCAGTTTCCTCATTTGAACAATTTCAAATCTCATCACATTCCACATCGTTCCACGCTTCGGATCCGCAAGAAGGTCAAAATATACGCCCGCCTACTATACTAACCATGTTAACATTATTTAATTTTTCTTTTACGATTCACCTTTTTTCCCATTGTCCAGCGTTTCAACGGGAGATCTCTCTCCGAAGTTGCTGCACACTATACCCGCCGTGTGGGTCGTGGGTACTTGACCTAGCTCTTGTTTTCAAAACCATTGTCACTTTCAAGGTTATTTATATGCATCTACCTCGCGCGTATCCACCGTACAACGTATAATAAACTTGAAGTTGTAAAATTTATATTTACTTAATTTAAAAATAACGCTTGTTTTCTAAGTTCAAAGGTATAACGCGAAATGAAAAAAATAAAAAAGAATTTGTCGGTTTACATAACTCTCGTATAGTATCCATTAAAAAAAAAAACAAAATTTGCCAAGGATAACTCATGCAGAATTAGTAAGATTTCGCCACGCGAAATAAGTTACGACCTGCAAGTTATTAATGAAAAGTATCGTCACGGAAAAGCAAATTTACTCGAATGAACTCAGCAAAAAACGGCGAATACTTTTAGAATAGACGAATGATGAATACGTTTGTGAATTGTGCATACCTATTAGCATTCCACAAGTCAGAATTTAATTATTATAGAGTCTGTTAATCTAATTGCTGAAGTTTTCTGTTAAATAAAGTAAGATGAAATCGATCTCGAATTATCTTGATCAACAAAGCAGACTAAATTCTTGAAATGTAGCTGCATTAATTGCTAAAAGGTTATGTTTTAAACTGCTATAGGGAAATTTGACCTTCATATTATCATTTATGTTGATATAAGCTGGGATGATTTAAATGAGATGAGAATGGTAGTATAGTGTAAAGTATTGCAGGATACTAATTCATAATTTCATTTGAAAAGTTCAAAGCAGGTTTGGAGAACATGCAGGCCACTCAATGAGTCCCTTACGTCCAATATATCAATTTGGAAAAGTTTCCAAAAATTTTGAGATTCGATAGATCCAAAATACTCATCCTCATTCAAGTTTCCGTCTACAAAATAATGGGCCTTCAAGAAATTCAACTTTTGTGGTTGAGTATGGACTTGAACATAAATCAAGCGAGGATTCTCATTCGATCAATACCTTGAATTGTGGCAATTAACGGTTTTATGTCCTCGTCAGAAAATACCACATATAACGAATTATAAAATTATAAATTTTCTTCATTCCTTCGCAAAACTCCAGTCGTCGCGTCGTTAAAATTATCATCTGGCAATTTCTGAATCAAGTGTACTTTATACGAATGGTACATTCCTCCTTTCAATATTTTCTCTACAAAGCGACAACTTATACTATGTTAACTCGATGGCAATGTTTTGTCTAAGTTGCAGTCTGCAGCCTTCTAACTTTTAGCAAAACTTTAACCATCCGCAAAAAATAAATACCTGGACGCACATGATAGATAATAATGTGCTTGAACCTTTCTTTGTTGAAGTTAGTCTCCTCATTATTTAGATTTGTTATGAAACAATATTGTACTTGCCATTATCGATCTTTATCTCATCCAAACAATTCGCTAAGTTTTTCCTAGATAATGGACAGGGGGAATAGGTGCAGGTGCATTCTCGTGGCCTCACGCCTCTGGATTTTTTCATGTGGAGTTATCTCAAAAATAATATTTACAAAAGCAGACCTGCAAATTTAAATGCAGTGAAGACCCGTATAAGAAATATATTTTTTTAAAAGAGAATTCGACTATCGTTTAGGACACTGTAGGTTAGCAGAAAGATAACATTCTCAACATTTGCTTTAATCCGTATTTTTTTTTTGTTTTATCTGTTCAATAAAAAATTTAAATGTTCTCTCTTCGCAGCATCTGTGATATCCAGAATTCTGCAGTGAATTAAAAAAAGGTCTTCTTATTTAAGGACACCCAAAAATTCAATCACTACAAACATACCTAACCAGAATTTTTGCTAACTCTGTATATGTACATGTGCCTTAAAGGCACATTGAAATATATAGTCCGATCGCTGTTTCTGTAGTTTTATTTAAGTTTATAAACTTTACGAATCGATTTTACTGCAATATCTTCTTTAAACTGCACATTTACATGCTAATACATCACTTCCTTCAAAGAATCTTACAGACGCACACGATGATGTAAGATTAAAAATATCACCTTCTCGCCGATGATTCTGATACACCCACATTTTGGATATCATTTCGATCCGAGGGGAATTAAACTGTACTCTCTGTTCTTACGAGAACAATAGCATTATGCGGGTAATGTATCGGGTAATTGAACGTTATTGAGAAATACCCACAACCTCGGTACAGATCGCGAATAAGAAGAAGTACACTGAGCGTACAAATCTACTACCGTGCGTCAATAATTATTCCAATACAGCGTGCGTTGTATATAATTCGCTCTAATCGACACTTCAATTAAAGCGTTTAAAAATGTAATTTGTCGAATATCTTAATTTTTTCGAATCTATTTTAGTCTGCTCTGTTTTTTTTTTTGTATCTACGTACATGCTTCATTCAAACGCTCCGTGTAAACTTTTAGATTTAGAGAAATCTAATTTCAATCCAGAAAAGGACAACTGAAAGATTTAACGACCAGTTCCATAATGAACTTAAAGTCACTTTAAATCTTAAAGTGCCCTCTAGCCTTACTTAGTTAGATGGTTAAAGTTGACTTTGTGAAAATTAAAGCCACCTTAAATTTATTATGAAATCGGCCGTTATTTAGTTATAATCGAATGAGAGGAATTCCACGTTGGTTTCTAATTACCGATTTAATTTACTAGATGCTAAACAGCAACAGCTCTATGATGTAAGTAATACATTTTGCGCTTTGAAGTTCTTAAAACCAATTCTTGTAACTCCAACTACGTCAGTCCCATCTAATAATAAATAATAATATAACAACAGATGGGAGATGCGTAACATGTATCATGTGCTAGGAAATTTCAAAAATCGAAGCAATGAAAGCAGCTGGGAGACCAACCGAGATTTGGATTATATAAACGAATATTCAGGATTCTCGAAAATTGGGTTTTTTCTTTAGGTTTCCAGTCACCTTATGTAAATTGAGCATTAGTGTTGTTGATGATCTTCGTGCTCTTCTTTGTATTCAATTGGAAACGTGCAATTTTCGCAAGTTTTTATTAAGATGCATGTATTCAAAAAGGAATTCGTTGAACGTTTTTGCAGAATAATACGATTATTAACGTAAATTGAATGTTGAATATCCTTAGCGTGTCAAAATTTACTTTTGAATGGATTCAGCACTTATCGTAAGTGACGGTTTTTCGTTGTTGTTGTTTCGGATCACGTCCGCACATCGCGAAAGAGCGGTCGAAGGGATTTCTAAAGTCGCGCCATAGCACCATTGTGTTTAACAGATCATCTTTAACCGCAGCTCTTCCACAACGGCGAACGGCTACGTGCAATACTGTACATTTTTCGTACCTACACGCCGCTGAATGCATCACAGACGCGCTTTCACACGATCATAAATAATTAAAATCATGAATCGGCTTTATGAAATGCACCGACCCCAAATGTGAACCACTTATTTTTTACGAATTTCCGGTCGATGTCGATATCGGGCGATGGTTTTGTGTAACCGACGATACGTTTGATACAAATCAATTAAGTCCTAATTCAATATTATTGTTTTAATTTTGGCCGTCATCTCGACATCAAACCACGTGGCTGTACAGTTACTAAGGTTTGTACAAGACTAGATTCAAAAGAAATCTGATGAGTTGAATAACAGTGTAACTTCAGAACTTGGGAATTAACTGCACTGAAATAACAAAAGTTCAAAAATTAAGCTTTGTTAATGACTAAGTTGAAAACAATGCAAGTCTAGGACTTAAGAGATGCTTATTTTCCCTGCTTTTTCCACCTTGCTATAATTATTTTTAAACAGTTTGCAAAGGGAAAATATTAGATTCTAAAAATGGCAACTGAAACTACAAATTCAATATCGCGTTTAACAGACAAATATTATCATATTTAATTCATCATAGGCGTAAGCCTTTAAAAAAAATGGAAACAACAAACGGTGAATCCCTTCTTACTACTTTACTACCTCACGTTCAAATATGTTGACATATGTAGTCAATGACACAATGCGTTAATTGTAACAAGAAATAGTCGTTTGGATTCCCAATCAAAATACTTGCTAATATAATACAGAATTCCCAAGTCCGTGCGGTCTATTTGCGGAAAATCGCGTTATTTTCAAAGTAATTAGCACTGTCACGTAAATTAGAAAAACTTGTCGTACAAACGAGGTGCCCAGTGACACAATAGATAATAAAAGGTGTTTCCATTCGAAATTGCATCACATGGCTCTAATAAATATGCTACGATGGTACGGCGGAAATGATCCAAAATCCATTGTTGTGCATAAGCCTCGCAAGATTCGTCATTCCTTCGTTCTTAGAACGGCCGATAGAGGATCTAACCCCAATTTGAATTTTTTTAGCGTCCGGCGTGGAGTACCATGCAGTCATCCTCAAAAAAATATGCAAAGGAAGCGGCGTGTGGTAAAAAGCTAGGATTTTGTTCTCAAAGGCTTTGATCGATCTCGTATGATACACAGTCTAGCAATTTGTTTCGTATACGCAGATGTCTGGGAATTTGCTATTAAATTCTGAGTTTAAATTATCAACCTTAAGTAGGATATATTGATCCATTTGTTTCGTGGGAAAGTATCTTTGCCTTCCGAAAAATATCACTGATTGATGATTTACTTTCACCTACTTTGCGACCATTTATAGTTGCGGTGAACTACTCTGTATCAATTTAGTTTTTGAAATATTTAATATAATTTGCGATTTTTGCGAAATTAGGTCTGAAACCTGTTTCTTTTTTTGTTAAAATTAGTTTATTTTTGTTTTCCTTGAAAGTGCAGAAATTTCACTATCTAGTATCGATTTCAACTTTGCAATAGTCTTAAAATTATAACATGTAATTATTAATATGCTGATTAGTAAATCGACAGAAACCCAAATGCAAGCTTTTAAATGAATATAAATAATTCCAAGTATCAAACACACCTTGATCTTGTCTTTTCAGATTTCCTGTTTCATCCCACTTATGTTTCCCCATAAAAGTAGATTGTTCTCTCATAAAATATTCTAATTTACTTTTAAAATTTGCACATTTTGAACTCCACTCCACTCTTTGTTTTTTAAATCTACTTGTTCTAGTTGAAAAATTGCTTGGTCAATATAAAAGAGTTGCTTTTTCCTTTCTGGATTCTTCAAATCTTAACCATTATTTTATGTTGTGCAGAACACTTTATTTTTGAAGACATTTTCTCTAAATTGCTCGGGAAAGGAATGATCTTTTGCCCTTGCACTAGGTGAACATGCTGTACATCCGTCAATATTTGAGACTTTTTGGCAGAATGTTGTTTCATTCATATTTCAGGGTGTCACATCATCGCATTCTGCTCAGAAATTCACTTTTCCTATTGAAGATCTACGATGCAGAAAAGACGCTAATTAGGACTTCTTACTGTCAGCCAAATTGAGGAAATTCGTCTTATGAAACAAATAATTCAATAGGATGCTTTGTGTTGAATACACAGATTCCAAATAGGTTACTTAATTCATTAGTCACCTATGGAAATTTTAGATAAAATTTCTGTTTAATCACTCCTTCTGCACACATTTCACACCTTTACCATATTTGGTAAAACGTAATCAGGCAAAAACCTCGTGAAGAACAAATACAGGATTCTATCACTACAATCTTATTGGAAATTGCACAAGTATACATCGGTATTACATTTTCATAAAAATTCGGAGTAATATGTGCTATTGTTGCGACTACATATCGCAAAATTATATAAGCGATGAACGCGAGTATTTCAAAAAAAAAAACAACATTGGCAATGTAACGTACATCGAAACGCCATGCCGCTGAAATGGCAAAAAAAAAAAACGGAAAATCCCAAACAACGTGACTAACCACGGTTGAAAGTCGAATCCTTGGAAAACGTGCCGGTTCTGAAAACTCGGCTTTAGGAGAAAGAGCGTTGTAATTACCGTTCATTTTCATACGACCGAATAACGACGAATGTAATAGGTTTGTATATTATGCATTTATCGCACAAAAACCAATCAATCGCGTAAATTAGCTTCTCCGGGAAATGTTGGAAATTTTAACCTACTTTCCGCGTTCGTAATTACCTTTTTTTTTTTTAGTTCGAATTCGTCGATATCCAAGATCAAATAGCATATAAATGAATCACATACCGCGATCGTCCATTAACCGTAAATAAAGTGTGGGCATGTAATTTTACGAAACGCACGACGTCACCGATTACGTAATAACATTATGCCGTGTAGTCGTGACGTGCGCGCCGCCTTTCGTAGGTTCGAGCGCTTTACGGCAGATGTCGCCTGCTCTCAGATAGAGAGAATGCACGCGTTGAATACGCAAAATAGGCCGCAGCGTAGCTTATCCATTCGATGGGTTATATCTGGTAAAAGCAATGTTATCGAAATTACTTGTGATAAAAGGAGTTTGATAATTACTTTTTTTATTTAAATAATTAACTATTAGAAATAATTAATAAACTAGCCTAGAGAGCCGCGGTTTCAGATATAATTAGAACGAATTTTCAGCAAATAATACGGGACAATCCGCATATTTGAAAATATCCGCCAGTAACCATTTTAGACTTGCCAACCGATGCTCGATAATTGGAAAAACTAACGAAAATTATCGGAATAATCATTTTAATTCTTTTTATTATTTTGTATTTTCTACTTTAATATATTTTTTTTTGTCAAAGGGGTTCTATTTTACGATTTACCAAGAATTTCTAGGCTCTTTTTTATTTGATCTTTTAAGGGCATCAAGATCAAGTGAATACCTTTATGAGTCAAATACCTAATCTATGATTAAAATAATTGAGATGCTTTAAATTTGTCATATTATTTATGAAAAAATAAAAAAAAGATTTTTACTTTCGTTCTTTATAATAAATAATTCTACAACAGTATCAATAAAAGAAAAACTGTAGACATAGATCTGGATAACAGCAGTTTTGCAAGTCGGAAGAAATTATTGTTACGAGGAGAGTTCGATAATTATCTGACATCGGGAAAAGATGGCGCCACCAGAATTGAAACAATTCAATATTTTGTAAGAGTAGCTTTTCACAAGAGTCCTGTAAAATTTTCAAGGAAATACGTCAATTCGTTTGTGAGTGACAGCCATTTAAAGTGAACAACTTCCTTAAGTTAACAACAATGGAAAAACCGAATATAGAGCGGTAATTAAATATTTGTTTCGCAAGAAGAAAACAAATAATGAGACGAAAGTGGAACCCGTGAAGTTTATGGGGGCTCTGCACCGTCATTATCGACCATAAAATATGGAACAGGTCGTCCAAGTGACCATATCAAAAATAATTGAAATATGATGATGAGTAATCGAAAATTGAAAGTACGTGAGATTAGTGAGGCTGTGGGCATCTCGATCAACCGATACATAACGTTTTAACAACTCAGTTTTCCGCAAGATGGGTGCTGCGATTGCTCACAATTGACCCTACACCCATGTGTGTCAATTTCAAAGGAATATTTGGCGATACTAAAGCCAAATCCGAATGATATTTGGCGTCGATTCATAACTGTTAACGAAATGTGGATTCATCATAGCATACCACAGACCAGACAACAGTCCAAGCGGTGGGTTTTTTGTAGTCAACCGGCGTCAAAAAAAAGCTCAAAGCTACTTTATTGGTCAACAAGATAATGGTCACAGTGTTTTGGGATGTACGCGACATAATTACCTTGAAAGGGCAAAATAATTAATGACGAATATTATGCCATTATACTTATTGGATTGTTTCAATGTTGCGAAAGAAAAAACGTTTACATTTGGCGTAGAAGAGAATTCTGTTCAATGCACCCATGCACACTTGTGTCGTCGCCAATGGAAAGTTCCATGAGTTAAGATATCAATCGCTTCCACACCCACCATATTCGCCAAACTTAGCCCCCACCGTCTATTTCTTATTTCCAAATATGGAAAAATGTTTGATTTGACTCAAACGATAGAGTGATTGCAGAAATAAACGCTCATTTCCATAATTGGAGAAATCGTATTCTTTTTTTTTTAATGGGATACAAATCATAGAAAAACGTGGGGCTAATTGTGTAGTGTATCGACCTCAAAGGAGATTTCAAAAATAAAATGAATTTTACACACAAAAATGTTTTCTTGTTTATCTTGCACATTTTTGTTTCACTTCTTGTCGAAGCTTTGATCCTTTGAAATAGATTCCATATATTCAAGATTTTTGTAATTAATTCTAAAGAATAGGCACATAAACCTTAAAATTGGAAGTTCAAACAATCTTTTAAGCGACCATTTCCGTTCACTTCAATTTTATACCGACCATCCGTATAGAACCAATGTAGAGGTAAAGGCTATTTCTTTCAGACCTTCATGGCAATGTTTTAAAATTTAGTTGGTGTGTACAAAAAAAAATTACAAGATTATACATGTTATAACCGTCATATACGTTCGCGATTAAGCACACGTTACACGATCAAATTATAAACACTTTAAAGCCGGATATTGTTTTTTCAGTCACACCGCCAAGTGTTTACTTTATAGGACGGATGCTCTGGGCCTCATAAAGTCATAAAAGAATATTTTGCGTAACCATTTGATCGGCATAAACAATTATTAGTCGTGCAACTATTGTGGGCTTGAGTTCGAATTCAAACTGATAAAACGTTTCACGATCAATGACTGTGAATCCTTGACCTTGACCTATAATACAGCAGGAAAATAAATATTGCTCCGCTAATGTTTGGTAGCTTTTATAGGATTAGTTTCCTAACGATATTGATAACGATGTTGCAAGTTGGAATATACATTCAATAACCTCGCCGTGCGCTAAATGATTTATTACATGGCATCCTGTCGCAAAGTGGCTGGTTATTGTTAAGATTATTCATTGATATTGGGAGATGATTATTTTTACAAGCAGAGATACGTAAACTTCGCGACCTTGACTTCTATACTTAAACGCATATGTCTACTATTAGCGGTAGTCGGTGCGTTACAATTGAGATTTTCGGCGCTTGTTTGTGCTGAAGGATGTTTACTTGCGCATGAAAATCAGTTGGGATTTTGCACACATCTGTTCACTATTACATCAAACGCCTTGGTTACATAAAGCAATACGAGGATGTGCTAGTTGCCGATCTTTACGTGTGTGAAAGTACAGTGCCTGGCAATTGAGTTACCGCCATTAAAGGAGCTAGTTGATTCTGGATTTTTTTAAGTGTCCTATTTGACCATTAGGAAAACTTCCTCTCTTTGTCGATCGTCTTCTTCTTTCCTATATTCTATACTTTATACTGTTGTGGATTACTTTGTTAGAAAATGCTACGAAAATTTATTTATAATTACCTTACAACTTGAAAACAAATGAAAATCGAATAGAAGCATTTCACATTATTTTCACGTGTACAATACACTCCGGGAATTTGGTCCGTTCCCCCCAGCTCGCTCTGTATACTTACTCCTCCATAATCCATCATCCTGTCAAGAAGTATTAATTTTGCGTGCAAACAAACGTACTACATCAGTTCCTTAAAATATGCAAACGATAGAAAACGCAAGTACTCATAAAATAATTACTTGTGGTTGGTAATTTGCCAGTCATATAAGAAAGCTGCTAATACGTAATAAGCCTGCATATAGTATTTTAAATCTCATCGGGTGAAGATGATTCAGGCGAGGTGTCACTTATCTCAAGATCCTGAACAATGTCCGTATTGGCGTTGGTGAATAAGACTTCAAGACATTCCAAGGCGGTTGGATTTGGTGTTGCCGTAATTCTTATGCGAGATTTTTTAATACAAGGTCTTCCAAAAGTATATTTACAAAGAGACTGTAAGTGAGGTGGTTCTAATATTATTGCTAATATTTTATATCGAACCTAGATAGCATTCTTCAGTATACTTCGCGCTAATTTCCACGTATCCGCTCATCTCCTTGAATTCCAATAATTTCACCTTAAATTTTTGTATTCAGCTACGCATATTACGCACTTTTAACGTGCATTTAATTTCTGCTTTCTTCCCTTGTAGCCACTTGCGCATTAATATTGTAAGCATACACTTTAAAAAGCTATTAGTGTACAACATGTCAAAATCTAAAAACCCGTTCGTATAAATCTATTACACAGAATATTTAATCCGTCTTTATTGTATGTGCAAACGGTCACGTTGTGCAGGTTATAAATATTAAAAAGGTATACGAAAGGAAATACATGTGTGCTACAATCCGATGCCATACAGTAGCGGAGATGATTAGGCGACAGTTGATAGCATGATGCATATGTTTGCAAGTACTGCAGACGAATAGCTAAGTGAATAATGTGCACCATAAACCACCGATGCCGTAGAACGGACACTTGAGGCGTTATCTTGATATATATATGTACATATTGCCAACGTTATATTGACTTGTAGTAAATACAAGCGGATTTATTCCCTTGTTTAAATTTATGCTCAGAAATGAATGAATGTATTCACGAGTGAAAAAATTACGTAAATTTGATGAAATTTATCTGGTTTTATGAATTAAAGTTTATCTTAAATTTTCTTTAATGATCTGACTTTCTGGAGATGATGATTTAATGATCAGTTCTAATTACTTCATAAATGCGAAGCGGAAATAGTGGCTCTCAGTAACAGCATTATTGTGTTCTCTGATTAGCTCTTTTACTCCATACAATAATTTCTAACTCACATAAGTTTTGGTTAGGATAACATAAAGTCATGTTTTCTTTCTCTCATACTAATTTCTAAATTTCCCCGATAGCTTTCTCTAATTATTGCACTGAAGGAGATAAAGAAAGCATCCAAACATTAATCGGATTTTAATGTAATTTCAATTGTTTAGGTAAACACTATCATCTAAGAATGATGTAACAAATGGGAAGGTCCATTACCCTGACTTAATGAACTATCCCATAATGAGTTCCAAGGAAATCCTCAACGGGCCACCTACAGATGCCGTATCTTCTAAAATAATTGCCAGTATTGTACGTAGGCACTAATAAAGTTATCAGGGTGTAAAATCTCATAATCTAGACCAATCTGATAATGATTTTTCAGAACTGCAATCCTGCAGTTGTAAATCCTAATTTCCGCGAATAGGATGGTGGATATTTCTACGATCTCTAAGTAGGTTACATTAATTAATTTCCACCAGCGCTTTCTTCTAAGTTTCATATTTGGGTAATTAAAACCGACGGGAACGTAGAACATCATAGATGTTTCTAAATAAATGTATAGCGTCAAAAATTTGAAGCATCTTCCTAAACTGCATCATGGGACGCTTTCAAATAACACCTTTCTACATATAGAAATAAAATACATAAATACTTTATTATTGTGAACAAGCCTGTATAAACTTTGCTTAATCGTTGAGTCAGACTACTAGAAAAAATGCAGGTAAAGACCTAGAACCTTGAACTTCGCAACGCGGATTACAAGTTCAAACATAAAGAAGAGGATAAATAATCAATTTCCGCTATATTCGTTATTAGATATGGAAGGAAAAGAGAGAGACTGAATCAGACCATGAAATCGGAGCGAGTTCATTACTTAAAATAACAGACAATCTAGCCGAATGTCTATCAAATGTATTTGCGAAAATTAAAATTTCGCCCATTGAAACGAGCTTGTAAAGCATTGACTCAAAACAGCTGATATGTAAATCGCGTTACATAAAGACCAAGGTTACAATATGTAAATCAAATAGTCGTGAATATATTAAAGTCGCTTTTTTTCCTTTTCATTCACCTGCGTACGAAGAAAAGTAAATATTTGAAATATTTCGTCGCATTTAGTAGTCAATTGCAACCAATTACTGTCATACAAGGATAAGATAATAATTCTAAAGTTCTAATTCTATATTTAGTCGGCGCACGACTAAACACTGCTTGACATTGCTCGCATTAGCTTGGCAACGTGATCAAACAATTTGCAATGCAAAGTAATGAAACGATTTTATTATTGCGGAACAATGATTAATCTGGAGATTAGTTTTTATTGCATTTTCCTCCTACACGTTCCCTATTAACACAGTTCTATGACGAGACAAAGAAACTTTAAAAAGTCACCAGTATATGGACCTACACTGTTCTACGTGTCTTACACATTTGTAGATTTTTAGAGAAATTGTCAAAGTCATTTTCTTAGATATAGCTAAGAAGATTAACATATTTGACAAGAATATATAGACAGAGTACAAACTCTTGCTCTCGATGGTTCGACTGGGGGGGCTATTATCCTAATGACTGCGACAATTCTAGTCCATATTCTAGGTCTTCGTAATTATTTAGGCGCAATTACTGATTACATATCTACATGGCTAAAGCAGAGCATTTAATATGTACCTATGGGTAAAATCAACTGTTTATAAATTTTCCCCTTGCGCACAACATTAAAGTATATTATTAAAAACTGTAAAGAAGAGCTAAGCAGATATAGAATAGGACACTGAAAGACAAAGATAATAGCAATAACTAAAGATAATAGCAATAACAGATAATTATAGGAAAGACTGAAAAACAAATACAGAGCAATTAGTGAAGAATTAAAAAAAGACGTTAACATTAACACACAGAAGACTAAAACCATAATAATATGAAAAACAGAAGAAAAACGCAATATAAGGCTTGAAAAAAAAATCAGCAACAAACAATAAACAAAAAGTGAAATAGTGTCGTAATGAGGTTCCTGCAAAAAATAGAAGGGAAGAGAAAAAGGGATAGAACTCGACACGAAATCTTAACAAGCACAGCTCAGATGATCATAATAAGGATGAAGGAGGAAGGATCTGTGAAGCAAGTGTTTGAACCTAAAGGAACAGGAAACGAAAAGAGTTAGAAGTGAGTGAAATGGGAGGAGCTGGAGAAGCTTGCAAGAGGTAAACAGATGGAAGAAGATATCGAAAAAAACGATTCCAACATAACTTTACACCGAAAGGTACAAATCCAAGGATTCTTCTGTATGATTTTTTTTATACGTATTATATCTATTTTATCTATTAAATAACATTATAATCGCATTTCTTATTGTAATTTTGCAGGAAATTTATGAGCAGCAGTGTATAGGATCACTTTTTCTTTGCTCAATGTGCGTAAGGTATATATGTATATTTCGACATATTTTATTTTACTTAAAGTAGCAAGTGTACATTGGTAACTGTTAAAGTCGTCACATTCAAATGATTCAGCGAAATTTTCGTCTGATATTTTCCGGAATTCGTCCTTTACGCAAGACTTACCGTTTCAGAGATCTGTTTCGCGGGATTTAGTCATGGCCTAGGTGTCCAGACTGCCGACGGCGCTTAAATAGTTTTCGGGGTAAGGACGCGCGTCCTCCGCAACTATGCAATGAATCAACTGAAAATATTCGCGTGTTACGAATAGGCCACCCACTACCAAGACAACAACACCATTCGATGAATGTTTTCGTAATTTCCTGCAAGTCTTAATTACATTCGCAATAATTCATTCTAAAGCTATGTGCGTCGCTTGTTGGGTGACGATTACTCACGCAAAATGTTTGCCGAGACGCATTTTGCTCGGTGCAAATTGACCAAATATGCAGTTTGGTGGAATGAAATGGGGAAAAACCCGGGGGTAGAAAAGAAAAGGAACGTCATTTCCGCAACTTTAACAACTTTGATGTTATATAGATAACTGGTTTAGCACAGATGTGACAAGAGGTGCTGACTAATTGAATTGTAAACTGTCAAGCATTCTCGATATGTTAGTAATGCAACACCGCAATGTGTTGAACGCTCTAGGATATCCGGGTGGCATATTGACATTATTCAAAAAAGAAATTTCAGAGGTCTATTATATGGTCTTTATGGCGCGATTATGAAAATATATGTATGAAGTCATATGCATAAATAGTATTAAATGATACTTTATTCATAGAGAAGAAGAAATTTCTTTTTGATTTTGGAGCTGCCTACCTTTGTGTATGCTCTGTTAGGAGTATTAAAAAGAAAAGGTGCTACTCGTCTCCATCACTTGTTGCTGACGTTTGGCTTTCGTCAGCTTCTGCAGCAGCGAATTTTTAATTATGCTAATCTAGTACGGTTCCAGTGAAAGAAATAATGTGATTTAAAAGTGCAGAAGAAAAAATTAATTTAAATACACTGCAATTGCATTATAAGTCTCTTCTTTACGCGACGGAGCAGCACGTCGTTAGCACAAGTGTTGTCCATAATATTAAAAGCTATAGAGCTGGACACCTGATGATTTCTCTATCCTAAGGTGCACCATACGTTTTGATAATTTGAATTTTGAAATTTAACTGAGTTTTAGTTTAACCATATGTTTCTTAAAAACTACTAAAAGTTTGAAAAAAAAATTAATAAAATAAGAATAGGAGAAATAGTAATAATTCCATACGAAGAACTTGCCATATTGTGTTACTAAAATTTACGTCTTTACCATCTCCATTACTGCTATTATTTGCTTCCATCTCTTTAAAAAATTCCTCAGTCCGAATTATAGAATTATAAATCAACTAATGGGAAATACTAGTTCTTAATGTATTCAACTTTAACACCAGTTACGTCGTCTTGGTTGCCTATACAAAATATGCTAATAATGCTTCCAGCAAAACGGAACTAGCCTTTATCATTCCTGGCGGTAATTAACGCTTGTTAAAATTTGTAAGATAAAAAATTATATAAAAAAGGATAAATCAGAGTTTTCTGAATAGAGAAATCTTTGAATAATAACCTACCTTATTTATTTCTTTGCAAGCTTAGATATTTGCTGCAAATGGAATGTTTAAATTTTACGCTTTGTTAGAACTTATAGAAGACGTCAACTATCAAATTGCAGGTAGATTATGACCAAGGGCACATTAAAAGCACAGAAAGCCGTCGAATAAAACACTCGAATACTTTTCCTATTTCCCTTTACTTTCTAATTGTACTAAATTTCAAGCTAAAACTATTTCCGTTCACAAATATCCTCCCAAATCTTTTACTAAGCTAAGCTTAAGAAAAAGATCAAAATTTTTCACGGAAGGTATAAAAACATATAAAACAAAATAGTATCTTCAACGCCAAAAAAATTTAGGAAGAAATTTGCTTTAAGAAGGAAACATTCAAATACTCAACGTAAATAAGACTTACATTTGTTCTAATTAAACAATCTCCAAAAGCAGCTACCAACCAATATATATAGCTCCTGCCAATATTGAAGTCGATGTGGCGACACACACACTAGGCTTAAGAACATGCGTAACCATGAAACCGATTCAAATGATTGTGGACTGTGGTGGCAGTTATTATATCTATTTAATTTTAAGTTGGACGTCAGCCAGTAGTTTATCTATGTTTTTCGTGAAGCTGTATTGATATCCTTATTAATAGCTCTAATAAGAGAAATGTATATTTTGCACTTGCTCAGATATTTTAAAAAATATTATTTTTAAATCCTATTAAAAAACCTGTTGGAAAAATATAATACATGGAGTGGGTGGCTACTCCAGAATTTTCTTATAATCCTTGTATGATACATAAACTATCAGTTATCATTACTGTACTTAGTTACATTAAAATTACAATTTAAGGAATTAATAAATAAATAAATAATGCGGGGAATAAGATTTTTAATGACCATAAAGCTTCTGAACTGAATTTCGAATTATCTACGATGACATCAAGTCGTATACAATTTATAGCTTGGTACCATTGGCAAACAGATTGGTATGGCAAAACACCAATTGACGAAATTTCCATGACCGCTGCTTACTTACTTCCTACGTACTTATTACTGGTCGCCACATTGTACAACTAATTTTGTTTCCTGTCAAATTTTATCTATACACTAAATTTAACATTAATCAGTTACCACATATTCGCATAATTGTCAAGGAAATTGCTTATTATGGTTACGACATGGAAGTATGTGGTTTGATAAGATGCTATGCGAGTTCGTTCATAATTTTTAATATACAGTAACAAACTTTTAAAAAATCAATTAAAGGTTTCTTTTGCTGTAGTCTACTATATAGATAGAATTGATAATTTTAAAATGTAAATAGTTGAATTTGAGTATGAGGGAGGAGAAGTTGCCTAATATGCCGCGTATGGTAATTCTATTAAAGTATTTGGTCTTCTGGGCACCTTTCAACTTGAAATCTACGGTATTAGGTATAAAAATTATTATTTTGGACTTAGACTGTACGATGTCTATATGTGAACTTTCTCTTCAATTATGTTTAATATAGCAAACAGATAGTGTGTAGTTTTACTAAATAATCTGAATATCGAGGAAACATCGAATTTTGAAATTGTTTAAGTCAAAAAATCAAAAGATTACTATCGAAAATGATCCTTTGCTTTGCTACTAGTACCCTGTGAGTCCATCTTGCTACAATAACTCAACATAAGCTTCCTATTCTACTAAATTGCGTATGGATCTATCCATCCTTCTACTGGTACACTACATATCGCTATACAAGAACGTCATGAGGAGTTCTACAGCAGATACTGTGGCTAAACATCAATAGAATTAAAATCAATTCTGGAGATTTCACATTTAAACCCAGAGGTGTCGCTATTACAGAGTGTTCTTTCTTGATCATTGGTTCACATTCATGGTGCAATAACGAAGTAAAGATATTTAGTTGTTTCCCTAAAAATTGAGGCAGAGGATAATTCCTGAAATGAGAAGCTATTCTTGGGGTGGCTTTGGTAAATATCGCTCAAACGTTGATTCGTACACACTTGCACCCTGACCAGAAGTAAACGTTCACTATTGACTTTATTGTAGACTTTGCTCGTTCGTTAATCTATTTATTTTGCTTTTTGTGTCTTATTAACAACGTACTAAATAAAAAAAAAGAAATACACAAGATGTTTATATATTGCAACGAGGATGTCAAAAATATTATCCAATCTTCGATTTTACATGGTTCAACTGGAACGGGGACTCCCAAACGTTTTCTTGTTTCGACTTGTTTTCTTCATCGACCCCCAAACACTTTTCTCTATAATATATAGTACACAATACAAATACTTGCAAAGAAACGTACACACGCTCATTCATTGTATAGTGTAATGTTCAATGCCGATCAATTGCCGCTCCACGTCAGCCATCATTGACCCTCTCTAGAATTTAAACGACCCCCGAGCGATCGACACCAACCCCATTGGGAACAACTGAATTAAGACGTCACGTTCTGGAATAACTAATAACACCTTAATAATATTTATTTTTAACACTCCGAAAATCAAAATAATCCATGTTGGTTGGCGTAATTGGAAGAAAGAGTGCCTAAATCTGCCAGAATGATGTTCTAATTCCGGAGTTTCCAACAGGATGAAATTCTGAAGAGGATCAATGGAGACATTTTCTTTTTTGCTTCAAGTCTGGACCCTCCCTTTTCTATTTACCTCAACCTTTCTTTTGTATCAATTTCTTTTAGTTGAGAATCAAAATCAAACATCTGGGTTTATTTTCCTTATTTGGAACTCGATTTTTTTTTTTAATATTGCATTGGCCAAAATCAAAGGGATTAATACTTTGTTCTTGAAAATTTTATTTGCAGAAATATCTATGTAATACCGTCGTGACGTTTTCTTTTGATCTTTATAACTGTTTGCTATAAATTGTTGAGAGAATTATTAGAAACTATTTAATATAAAACACGAGTATCGAATAAATATGACTTATAGGATTTTATTGTTTGCAAGACAAAAACGTTAAGTTTTTGCTTCTAGCTAACTGATCCATGCAAGATTCAAATATAGACAGAATTGAAACCATTGACCCCCAGTTATAATTAGATTAGGTGTCTATGTTTTATTTACAAAATTCACGTCGAGAGCTAAATTCTGTTTAAAAGGTTAAAATTGCTTTACGTAATTTACAACAGCGTTATCTACGATGTATATACGCGATATTTGGCCTATAATTAGCATGCTTTTCCAAGAAATTGATTAATGTTTGTATACTGGCGACCGAAATACTGGATCGATAGGCACAACGAAACTGGAGCGTTATTCCCTTCTGTGCAACGCCAAATCGAAAAACAAGAATGTGGGGAAAAAAAACGAAGAAGGAAAACGAAAGAAGAGAAAAGGGTACCAGCTCTTCACTCTGCCAGCACTTATTACATTAATAATACGTTTGTTGTTTATACAATACGATCCGTGTAAATTCTAATGAAGGTTGAAATTATTTCTCAGTAAATTGTCGTCCATTCTCGGAACATAGCGTCATTCTCCGCGAAGGCAAAAACAATTTACAACCCGACAATCGAACCGGCTATAAAAAAAACTCGTGTTTCTCGCGTGAAGGCTATATACATGCTTATGTAGGTATCTACCAGAAATTATGTAGACCCGCTCGTTTCCACTGGCAGTCAGAACTACAAAATTGCATATTTGTCTCTTGAGATCATCAGCAGAGAAACGACGATGCATGAAGTACTACGTCCATATAACATTGTTAGTGATCCAAACAGAGACGGAAAGATGGTTTTTAACAAGTCAGCCGATCTAACGTGATTCATTTATAAAGGCAATAACCTCAAATACGTTTTATATGTTGTGTTTTTTTTTTATTTCCAGTGGAGTCGGCAATTAATACCACGTAAAACTATGGTAGATACAGAGACACTTACCTCGTTCGTTCTAGACAGATTGGAAGCTTAAACAACTAAATGAAAGTATATACAGCACAATATCGCCCGAAGAAGTTAGCGCGTTCAACTAAATCGAACCGTCCGACCTCGGGCATATATCGACCCGTATTGCTCGTCGTTTCCAATTTATTTTTATGTAAAAAATTCCAAACTTAATCGTATTACCGAAGAACAGCTGATTCACAATTTGCGTTAAGTATGAAACAGACGACGTTTTAGATCTACCGCGTTATTCATGCGGCATGTTACGCTGCCAGAAGTGCGCACTGTGAACGTGTCGCGAACCGCGTCGTTATGTAAGTTTTGTTTAGCGCGAGAATGCCGCGTTTTACACTTAAGGTACTGTAGGAGTTAAAAATATATATTATCTTGATTTGAGTGTGCGTTCTACGTATGTATTTGTGTATACATTTAATATGTGTACATGTGTATACACTGCGACCCCGACATTAATATCACGCACAGAAACTCTTTCGAACGTCTATATAGAACAGTCGCGTCACATACAGCGTGTTCAAATTGTATGGGGCAGGCACTACAGTACGCTATAGAGGTTGAAACGTTGTGGCGCCCCTACGAAGCACTTTTTTTGGTCCTTTAGGGGATTACATCTAAAAAAAAGCAAGGCATATTTTATTTACGTAATCACATATAGGTCAAAATGGAATGTTACCAGATGATAATTGCCGTAGAGGTTTTTCTGGACATGCATAAATCCTCTCCCTAATATCATATACAACTTCATCGCTGGGAACTCCTTCCCGAGAAGATTTGCCTTTGCATACAATACCCTTCTCTCGAAAACGTTCCACAGTACGGCGAATACGCTGTCGTCCAAATACTATGCCAAGATTTGGAAACTGCGACAAATTCATCGTATCGTAGGATGGGAACTGCCCCACTGAAATGCGCCTCCACGTTTTCAATGATAAACTTTGTTTGGATTTATTACTAAAAATTGTAACTTTTTTTCAGAAGTAACTATTAACAAATATCGCCGTCAACGGACTCCACAAATTAGAAAGGAAAAAAGTTATAAAGCCTAAACGTGGCTATTTTTTTTACTTGAAACACCAAAATGCACACGTTGATGCTAAATGACTTAAGATTGAATGTTCTCAATCCCAACGATCAAGTCTTTGCTGGTCATCGCCAAGTCTGGCTTCTTCCATTTCATTTCATTTCATGTTCATTTAAGAGTAACTCCTTTCATGCATCCGATACTCCAATGTCTTTTAGCCAAAATTTGTAGATTAGTTGAAAATTAGATAAAAGGTGGCCTTTGGTTTATTCCACTCCAATCTTTTCAGATCTATTGTGGTTCTCTTTCTTTTCATAGCTCTTCCCATGTACTAAATCTACGTATAAACACGCCGAGTTGAAAACATCATTTATACAAACACTGCCTTCAAAAGCAACTGGAATTCGGAAATATGGGAGGTATAAATTATGAAACGCGCGTTAAAGTAATACCAACAGCATAAGTATATATGAAATAATCCTTTTCATCACCGACATTTGTTTATAAATCAAATTATCAGCTATGTACAAGTTTTAAAAGACCTTGTCGGCTAATATGGTCACGGTACATGTTATATGCATATGTACCTACGTACATATGCGTATATACGGAGTGTATATCTAAAAACTGATAAAATAACTCAAGTAACAATGACATTATTTGTTATTTGTTTCAAACGTGATTTTTAAAATTTGCTTTTATTGAATCCTTTAATAAAGTGCTTTATTGCCTTGTAAAGGATGTTTTATATTGTAATGTCCAACACAACTTAAGTGAGCCAAAAGCTTTGATGCATGCAGCTTTGGATGTACGAAGTTAGACTGAAAAGTTTCAAACCTCAACATGAAGATGGAGTTACTCAAAAATATGCTGACGCAAGCACTGAAAGATAATGTTGCTTAAGAGTCGCTCGTATCTATTTTCAATCTGTAGAGGTACTCGAGGTACCTAGACAAGCTTTTTTGCGAAATCGACCAAGTCCACTATTCTTTTGCAAAGTAACTGATTGTTTTCCCTTGGAACTTTAACTTGATTCACGCAAATTGCGTGAAACTTGTAAGTAGTACTCCTTGTTTACTGTATAGCCAGACGGTAGAAACTTTTTCCACGCTTTCATCTGGTGGGCGTGTTAGGACCCCCCATCTTCTCGCTCTTCTTAAAGCGTTTGTGCAATTCATAAACTCGTGACTGTGACATAGTATTGTCGCCAAAGGCCTTTTCTAAGATTGTAAATGCTTTTCTATACTTAATTCCAATTTTAACACGAAATTTTAAACAAATTCTTTAATGCTACATTTCACCACCCGAACACACATGTTTATTCGCTCGCCAAACTCAAACAGGCGTTGCAGATGTGTGGAGATTGATACGTGTGTCACTAACAGTGCTGCCAATAAATACAAGGGCGAAATTTGAAAATTCTCGTTTCATTTTGACTATACCTCGTGTGTCGTTAACCTTCCGCATCACTGTACGCCAAAGCATAAAGCGAATAAAAATAACAAAAAGGCTGAATTTTGTTACATACACGTGTCAAGGTCAAAAATCTTCACAGGATTAAATATTTATTAATACTGATAACTATTATATTCCAATATTATGTCGGATGGCGAAACCACAACAATTAAAATATTCCAAGGCGTATAGTTAATTGAATATGGCCATTATCGTGTCATTAAGATCTCCGACAATAGCTGAAAAGCGCGTAAAGTATAACAGCCATGATTTCTTTTCCTTCTATAGGCGCAATTCCGAGAAAATTTTCTATAGAAGGAAGCCAATAAAAGTAACGTAAGGTATTTGAATTGAATGGGTTACGTATAAGAGTGTGGTTTACTGCTACGTTCAGAGGTTCAGTTTGTAGAACGCGTCGCGTTTATTAATTTAATGTTCACCGTTCTGTGTGTAATTTGGTAACGAAAATGAATTTGATGTGTATAATTTTGTAAATAAAAAAAATACCTACTAGTCAAAATACCCAAACTGTAGAAGAAGTTGGTGTCTTTAATCAAGTAGCAATTTATCACTACTGGTAGGTATTTATAATTAAAGGAAAAGAAGTGTTATTTTATTAGAAACTAATTATATAAGTTAAGCCAAAATCTTCGATCTGAAAATTTTATGAAACTATGGCACAGTAGGTTATTTTTGTCTCTTATGTACTACTTAAAAAAAACGCATTGGAAGCTTATGTCAAAATGTTTAAGGCAATTCAATTCGCACTTGCTGTTGTAAGTAGCGTATAATACTGAAGACTACTTTTGCCATGTCTCCTGTATAAAGCAGAACAACTGATGTCAACGATTTAAGTCCCCCAAATCTAAAAAAGGGGGAAATCTTTGCTAAACAAGCAGGGTAAATCTAAAGAGAAAAGTAAATTGAGCATTATTGAAGTACCTAATACGTCGACCTCACTGAACATCTTTGCCGATACAGAAGCACAAGAGTAGGGAGCACTCTATTACACATCAAGGGATTCTTTAAAAAATATTCTCATTGAGGAACAGCAGGCCATTACTCCACAAGAATGCCGAATTTGGAGTTTACAAAGAATAACTGCTGCTGTTGTAGCAAAACGTTTCTCCACAAAATATTAGTTCATTATAATAAATGTTGTAATGTATTGTACTGTAAAAAATATTGAAGTTTCACATAGGTAATCACTATATAACGCAACACTAACAAAAATTATTTTCTGTGGCTGGAACATTTGATCTCTTTTAATATTTTTTGTAAAAACAAGTTCGTTAAAAATATTTTTCTACTAGTGGCGCATTAGAGGAGGAGGTTGCCTAGAGTAACATAAAATTACACAACACACTTTATACTTTGAAATCATTTTAAGCTAAACATTCGATTTCTAGGATTTTTGTAGTTTAATTGTACATCGCCACTTTTAATACTAAACTCACTTACCTCAAGAAAACACTCCGGATCAAACACGTCTATTCACATGAACGCACGCTATAAACAATCAGGTGCACTTCGCCTGAAACAAGATAGAGTCCGATTATGTACACAATACTCAATATTACATCCATCCGACGAAATATTAACATAGCTCAAATAAACAGATTCAAATTCAAATGTCAAGGTGATAGATAATAGATAGACTCGAGATGCAAAACAAGTATTTAGTCTATAACTTAATTAGCATAATTACCAATGGTCGAACAATGAAATTACCACATTGTTATTGAGTGATTCCGCGATGCACGTGCCAACCTAACGTTTTAATGTTAATTACATTATTGTTTTGACAACCTATTTTAGTTTTTCTATTTTGTCAACTTCGTAAGATGATTAGTTCGTAGAAAGGTTTCTAATTTGTTTGTGGAGGTGTTTCATCGAGCTTCATGGTTAGTGACGAATAGCTTTTGAGGAACTTTTGAAGCTTCTCGAGAAGAACAGAACTTCATGCGCTAGAATTTAATAAATTTCTTTTGACTAAGAAACACACGATTAAACCTGTAAATTTATAAGGTAATTATGGGGCCTAGAGAAACGCTTTTGGAAGATTCCTATGTTTACGTAGGTATTTCATTGAAGACTATAAAGCTACAGATGTATATTAAAAATATTTTGACGTGGTTTGACGAACCACAGACCCTATAAAAGTGTAAACAACATTTAACTATTAACATTTCTTGCTTCTATGTTCATATTTATGTAATAAATTCTAGACGGCGTCTGCTTAAGAGTCTTTTATGTAATTTTTGAATGTAGCCAATTGTCTTCACTCACACATTAAATTGTTGCTTAATTGCTGCTATAACTGGTTTAATTAATGTGGTGTAACCTTTTAGAACTCATAACGAAGCCGTTTTCTATATATTGTATATAAGAAATAGACAAATATATGTATTTTATCTGTCTTTAATTGATGATAATGAATAAGTGGTTGATTACCAAAACAAACAAACGTGCAAATATTTTTTTTATTCAGGGTTGTTACCTTTTGTAGGTCCACGATGTACTATTTTGGGTTCGAACTTATAGGTTGCAGGGCTGACTAGGTATAAAGTACGAGAAGTTAGACTTTTTGAATACAACTTTTATTTTCTATAACAACAAATAAAAAAAAATATTTAATAATGTGTCTACTGCCCTCTATGGTCAAAATGAGCCGTTTCGAGTACCATTCGTGGATGTCCCGGGTTAATTATTATATAATTAATTAAAGCTGTGTGGTGCGGAGGTTGCCGATACTTATGTATGTGTTGTTTACCATACTACGTCATCAGTTGCTATTATTATTACGTACCTAAATGAATGCATTTCCTGAAAAGAAGGCAGATAGGAAGTTCATAACTTGCTGAATATGAATTTTTTCACGAGTGTTCAAGCACCAAATGTCAATAAAACACTAATTTTATGATATAAACGTACATAGTTAGCAAAAAGCACTTACCTCATGTTTCGTAAAAAACGAATTTTTACGTTTGAACCTTTATAACCGACCTCGTGCCCTGTGAGATAAATATCTAACTTGAGCAATCTCTGAAACGATTTTAACGGAAAATTTTTAAATTACGCACACATGAGGGCCTACAGCTGCAAATGGCTCTTCAAAATTGATTGTAAATAGATTATTGAGAGTAAAAAGGATCTGTCCTTAGTTTTTAATTTTATATTTGGAACATCTCGATACATATTCCCGCCAAGCTTCCTTTTCGCAGAATGTGGAAAGGTATAGATAATGTTTTTAAACAAGAGGAATACTTTGTGCATTTCATTTCACGTAACACTATTCGGTAGTCGGAAGGATAAACACCAAACAAAAGTCGTTGGTTCTTAGTATGTTTTAATTTAGACTGAGTTAGAATAAGGCATGTTAGAATAGCAAGTCTTTTTCCACGCCATCCGGTCCTGCAGTTGACAACGAAAATGCAGAAATTCCCGAAACGTTTGTGTTATTTGAGTTAATATATCTCTATAATATTGTTATTAACTTAACTTTGTTTGTATTTCCTTAAAACACACAAGGTTGCTTTGAAATCGGCTACATATCACAAGATACTTCAGTCTTCTCTAAATTTAAACCAAAAGAAATACATTTAGCAATCGAAGTATTCCATGTATCGAAGTGTCCGCCATGCACGAAACGGTTCTTAACCAGTTGCTCAAGATGGGTGGTATGATCTCACGCTAACAACAAAAGCGTCGAAATTCGTTTGTAAATTCAATTGAGGTTCATATCCCCGTCACAAAAGCCTCACCGAGTATAGTCCGGGCTGAAGACGAATAATTGATGGCGAAGGAAGAATACGCGGCACTCTCGTTCGCTACGCGGTAGAAGCAGCAGCAGCAGCAAGCGCACATCGCATGGACGGCATGGTTCTTGTATTACGATCGATGACGTTTTCTTACATTGGTTACATTAACCATCAGCGTGTCAGCGCACGATTAGATGATTGATTTCGTAACGATACACCTCGGACGTCTTAGATTCTTTACAATGCACACACACGTAGGAGATACGTCGTGATGGTATTAAATTTATTACCACCGACAAGTACATAAAAAGGTACCAATTATACTCGTGTAACCGTATCGAATGATGGCGTCTGTGAACCACCAATAAGAATTCTACATTAGATTCAATGGCATCTCAATAATAAAACCCAATAAATGTTGTAGATGGATCCACCCACCTAACTGCAAAGACGCGTTCTGCAAAAAGAATACGGTGTACGGTGTATATACTCTTGTATATGCCGTCCAGTCCTTGTGCTGTCATCATTGGGTTAGCGTGGAGGCGATCAAAGTCGCGCTGGAAAAACGACGATTACGAATGGTTGCTCCTCTTTCACATTCATAAACAGGATAAGCAAGTTATCGAGGTTTCGAGGGATGGACTCGCGAACTCGCAAGTCATTTAATATTCATTCTTGGCGGTAATTGAATTAACCTTAATGCGTTATTGTGCATAAATAAAATGGGTGCTTTGCTTCAATTATATATTGTCATTGTTTGCGTTTCTGTTTATTGCCCAGTTCATGAATGACTTATCCGTATGCGCTATATCGGTTATTTGCAATGGGGAAAGTCAGCGTTCAATGTCTCTATTAATATAATGTAATGTTTATTTGTCGTTAATTCCGGGAACATAGACATCGTCAAATACAATAGGTAGCAATCTACATTCAATCTAAGTTAAATATTAGCAAAAAAAAGAAAAAAAATTGAATATCTAAGTAAGATATGTAGATAAAAATATTTATATAAATTAACCTGTAATATCGATAAAATTTACGAATAAATAAAGTTAATAGAAGGAATTCATTCAAAATAAATAAACAGATACAGGACAAGTAAAACAGCAAAACAGGTACTGGTTATCAAGAAGGATAATTTGTTATGCCGTGAATTTATTCTTAAATTGGTGCACTGTTTGGCTCTGAGGACATGTGGAAGCCTGTTGTAATATTGTATGGCTTTGTAGCGAGGACCTTTCTCTATATTTCGAGGCACGTTCAAGTTCCCGTGCCACAAGTGGCCATTACATTGTACACTTTGCGGTTATACTTTGTTTTTTTTTTTTTTTGTAATATAATAGGATCTCCAAAATGTATAACGAAGGCAGACGTAATATATTTAATCGCCTGAAGTATGGTCTGCGTGAAATTATTTGGGAGATCCCCATCATAGACCTTACAACCGTCTTCTGAGAGATAAAGATTAGCAAATCTTTATCCTTCCTTGTACAGCCGCCTGCATTGATTAGATGTAAGAAAAGTGAAACATTCAAACAGAATCTAAATTAACATTCTTTCGCAATTGATAAACCCGTGCACAATTTACGCCCCAGTTCACCACAGTGCTCTAGCCATCTGAGACGCTTTGCTTGATTGGGTGATATTTACGTGTGCCGACATTTATTTTGGTCCGAATTGGAGATAATTATTTCCTGTCGGGAAATCATTTCCGCAGACAACATAATAACCTGGTTGCTTCTACTTACAGCACAAGACATGTCCTCCGCTCCGTTTAATATCAATACACTACTAAAATTTTAATCGTAATTTAACAATTTGCCTCCCTGTATTATTTTTCTCAACATACCGCAATTAATTACACGCTTCCTACTTAAAATGATATCTTTAAAAGATGTATGTTTATTTGTAGATGACAATACAGCGGATTCCACCGCCTTAAGCACTCACACCTTGCAATATTGTCACCGCTTTGATTTTGACGAAGTTAAGATACTTACGCAAAATTATATTAAACGTTGCTTCTTAGATATATGTTACATTGCCAGGCGTCCTGATTCTATTAATTATAGGAATTATTTTTTAATAATATAATCCTGATAAAGCACTCGAAATACTTTGGTGCTTCCAATATAGAAAATAACATCATTTACACCTTTCCAACCTTTTCCTAACTAAATTTTCGGAGTCAGTTAATGCCGTTACTTTTTAATAGTTAAAAGAAAACTCGTATGTTTATAAAATTTGTCCATTTAAATTCAATTTAGCATTAATTTAATGTATTTAAAACTTCAGATTTGCCTCATACACGTACGGAATACTTCAAAACCAATGTCGTTATCATCTTCACAAATCAAGAGAACCTACAAACGTAATTCAAACGAACTTCCAAGCATTTATTAAACGAACATGCCTCTCAAACGTTGTATGGATACGTATTATATCACATGCTTTGATTATTACAGGCCGGGGATGGACTTGAAAGTGAAACAAGTCGCTTTCAATAGATTTTAATTATAGCCAATAGCCTCGATTCTCGGAATCGACGATGCTGTTGATAACTTAATTAATTACAATAGGATACGCACCTCCCACAAATTATTAACCTATTTATCGTACGTACTTAGAAATGCAGGTCTACAAGAATGGGAACAAAAAATGCTCAAATGCTAACCATCTATATTGATGGATGTGATTTCGACATGTCTGAAGGGCTCAGCAATGCGACTAGAAATTTTTAGGGTAGCGTAATACAATACAAGAAGTCCTAAACATAAGATTGCTAGTTTAACATAAATACAATGTTGCAAAATGAATAATGATTGTATTCAGTAATCTGTAAATAAATCAATATTATTTTCTTCCTGGAAGCAACAAATACCCCAATAAAAATGTCTTATTTGTAGAATTACAATGTCCTTAATTTTACAGGTGATTGGAACTGCAAAGGTACAACAACGAAGTAGAAGAAATAAATATGGTAGTGCTCTCTAAGAAAAGTGTTAAAATAGCCCAAGAGGATGAGAAGTAGTGGTAACGGTCTAAACAGCAAAAATCTGAAAATCATTGGAATTTCAGGGATAGATTTCAGTCCCTAAACATGGAATTCCACCAAAACGGAAAATGGTATTTTACAATATTCGATAGGTTCTGCAAATCCGATCGACGATTAACACCTTGGAATCTTCGCCTGCGAGAAGAGCTTGAAAGGAAAATGTGATCTACTGTTAAATATCCTTGTAAGCGCGTTAAGTTGTAAATTTGCAATATAATTTTAATTTTTATATAAAATTAGCTCTACCTATGTAATGTTTAGAAAAGGAAAAGGCATGTTATACAGATATTTCAGAATTAGGGAATTTATTACATAAACAAACTTGAAAAGAGTATTAGATATACCGCAAAATCGACGTAAAGAATCCGGATTTCTACTTACAAAATCGTTTAAAAAAAAAGCACCGACTAGAAATAAACTGTTTGGGGTATTAATCTTTTAATTTACGTACTAATGAACGTTAGCAAAAGATTACATGTTTCTGACGGCTTGAAAAGTAACAGAAACAGAAATTTACGAACAGAAAAACAAGTAAAAAAATTTTCACCTCGCCAATATGATACCTATCTGGAATTTTTCACATGTTTATATCTTAGAATTAACACCATCTTCAATACAATTCCACATTTTAAGACGAAACAATTTTATGTAGAAACATCTACGAAAACTCACAATATCGCGTAATTTACTCTTTCGCGCGACAAATTAGCACAATGAAAGTAAACCTGTCCAAACTAGCTTAAATGAGAAAAAGGTATCTTGTGCAAGGCCCATAGTTTGCCTTTTCAAATGTGAATAATCCGCGCGTTACTTGCGTAAATTAGAATAATGTGAACGCATTTTTATATAAACTTTGCGGCCAGCATAAATACCTCACATATATTTTGCAATAAAACTACCGCTTGCATAAAATCGCTCCTTAAATTATAAGTGCTCGTAAATATTTCGTTTTTTGCTCCTCGTTAGTTTATTCGCGATAAATAAAATAGGACGGAACGGTAAATCTCGCTACTCGGTAATTAAAATCTAAACATGATAAATTAGGTTAGGCGGGTCCGCTTGACATGTTTCAAATTTCTTTTAGGTGCCCGTGCTTCATGCATTTTGGATAATAAACGACATCTACTATTCGGCATTCTTTTATTTGTAAATTGGCTTCGTTATCCTTCCATGTGTAACCAATTATGGCAATCTCCAGCTTAACTTTTGTCCATTAATTTCATTACCTAAGCTATACTGCTGCGATCTTGTTTGCATATTTGTGAATTTTGGCTAATAAATAAATATTCTTCTATCCTTCGATAAGCATCTCTGGCAATCTCCTGTTTGACTTTCTTCATCAAAACATCCACCACTTTCATTATCTTTGCCATATTTGTTATCAGATGTCGTCTTAATCGCTAGCTATGCTACTTTTGCCTTCTGCCTTCTCATTTACTTGTACTTTTTTTCTCTATAAATGGTTTTACTAGATAAATTTCAGTTGCAGATCCGTAATTATTAAAGGCCGTAAAGGCGTAAGTATATGTTAGTTCGTGGGTGAAGTTACGAAAGAATTTGAAACAATTAACAAAACATTTGAAAGGGCGACAATTTAAGCTAAATTTAACCTAAATTTAGATGTGTCTCAAAAAAAGAATGTTTCCATTATATCTGTGGAGACATGAGGCTAATTTATAGTTTTAATCGGTAGCAATATACTAAAAGCACTCAACGTAGACGATGTTTCATTTTTTTGCCTAAAAAAGGTATATTGAGATAATCTTGGGCAAGACAGGGAAATGGCTAAGTTTTCAATGTGACTCCATGAGACGAATAAACACGAGTGCATTTAGTTACTGCAAAAGTTCCTTGCCGATCATTAATATTAGTAGGTTATTGAATCCTACTCCTTTTTAAGATATTGAAAGGTATCTAGCAATATTTAAGGCGAAACCAAAGAAACGCTGACAAGGTTTCAAAAGGTTCTTTCCACATATTTAATCGTGTCTGCATGTTTGGACTAGTTTAACGAAGCCATTTTTGAGCGAGACGGTGAACGATTGAACAAAGTAATCTGTTGTTAAATTTAGAACTAAAACTGCTACATGCCTTTGTTTCGATGTAATAAATTATTTTGAAAACTTTTGTGTTTAAATATTACACCTTTGTATAGCCATCCTTCTAATCTGCTGTTTTGCGAATACTTCACAGAAATTCAAGGCATAATTCCTAGTTTAACCCTTAACTAGTGCGGTCGGGAATTTTATCACACAATAGATTTGTTGTTAGAGTTCCAGGGACGTCGGTTAAGAGTTAAGCCTAGTTGTGTGATATTAAAATTTTTTTCGGCAATAAAACTGTACAAGCACAAAATTTGCAGCTCGCCGAAAAATTTCGTCGAATCATTCGTTTCGAAGAATTAATTTGCCAGTCCGAAACGATGTATGTATACCTTCCAGGAACGATTTGTAAAAATTAACTTTTCACTGCAATCATTACCTCTTTAAAACCTTTATCCGAGGTAGAAACGTAAATAGGATCAAAATTTACCGCGATAATAACGTAAAATAAGAAACTAGTGTTTATACTAGCCGCACTTCGGATCTGGTTACTCTCACTCAACCGGAAATTCCAATTTCCAAATTTTTCAATGTCAAATTCTAGTTTATTTAATCTGCTACACTGTAATTAATCTCAATCACTTTTATTTTCAATAAGTCGGTTTGTGTGTATAGGCCAATTTGCGTATATTGATACTGTTTTACATGATTTAAATTCGGTACCGAGTTGCTTAGGGATTTCCGAGTCTAAAGTTTAATTATCCCGGTGTATATCAAATTTTATGTGTAAGGTTTCACTCAGCCCGTCTATTTATTTCCTAGAGTCGACTTTTTTCTAAACAGCGCGGTTTAATTGTTGATTCGATAGTGTATTTTTCTTACAAGATGCTACTGGTTTTCAAAAACTACCAGATGTAAAGTAAAAAAAGACGCTGGTAATTAAAATAACAAAGTTTTAAAAAACGTTCTTGCTAATTTGTGTATGTATTTAAAGCAAAGACATGTAATCGACAGTGTTACGACCTTTATTAACATTGATAATTACCAATTAAAATATTCTTGTAAACAAACAAAATTAACTCGTAAATATTTTGAAATGGACTCCCTAATTAATTTTTATTATTTCTTCGATGGCGTATGTACTGACGAATGTGCGAAGTGGCGAGCTCAATTAATTTAACATAATTATGGAAGTATTTGACTTTGAAACAAAATTCCTTTTTTTTTTGGAGCATGGGTGGTGGAAATCCAGCCAACGACGGTAGTGGTGAAAGCAGACAAAAACTTCAATTATATCAAAGAGAAATTTTATCAATTATTCAGAATTATTATTAATCGTTCGGAGTTATATTAATTATTCAGAAGTAGCATTAAAAAGTCCCAGGGATAGCTATGCTTGTATTGGTGTACTTATGGGGACGGATGAACATACACGCAGAAAAAAGTATTTAATAATAAAGCAACATTGGCCTTTTTCATTTCTTAATAAAGATTATTAAGTTTGTTTTTATTTATTTTATTTCTGTAACAGTTAAATTAATGTTTCCGGTAGTATTAAATCCTCGTTTAAATTTGACAAATGTTTTCGGTTGTGGAGACCGTCGTGCGGGGTAGTTTAGGTTATACATCCAGCCAGCTAAGGTACATGCATCGAAGAACTGATAATCTCATGATATTTACAGCAGTGCTAATTGGGATTACAACTATTGACTATTATTTCTGTTGTAATTCCGTTACGTATCCTTTGAACCGATAACAATTAATTGGAGTAGACTGTATCCTTTATTACGATCATTAGTGCGCTAAAATGTTACGTTTCAATAAAGATTAGGTTTCTATTATTTGGGCATTAAAGCCAGAAATAATTAGGTTGATTATGTTCAGTTTTAATTGGTTTTGAAAGATAGCGTCAACCGGGATGAAGGTGACGGGCTGGGGTGAATTCGATCAAACCGATTTTTTTAAACGTTTTCTAATGCGTATGACGTAGCTGTAATTGAGATTGTGAACATATTATTAATGAATAAATTAACTAGTAACAATGGAACAAGCTACCAACATCCGCCATGTGCTGAGAGAAAGAATTGGTTGAGCCAACCAAAAATTGATTGACTCAACCAACTGGTTTGTTAAATATACTTAACGGTCCTTATAGTTTAAAACAACGACATACAATTGGTTGAACCTTTTCAATTGGATTAACTCATGAATGTTCTCCTACATCAAAAGTGAGCTGCTCACTACTTGCAGTTTGGCCAAGAATTTTGGCGGAAGAAGTTATTAATTCTAGATGCTGTGAAAGTAGGGTTTCTTCCTGCAGTGAAGACTAGAAGACGATCCTCAGCAGCTGTTTCCCTCTCTCCACCATGAGTATAGGCATCACTACTTATACTTCTGTGCTCTAGTAGCCACACTTTGAAAAATATTGAGCCGGTTAGCAACTTCTTGTTGAGTTAAATCTTCGCTCAACCAACACACTAATTCTTCGAGAACGGCTCCTAAAGGCGCTTTAAAGTAGTCACAAATGATAATAATCAATAGATTGGATAATATTTTTGTTTGCAATAGTCTAAGGTACACAAATAAATTTAGTAAAACATAAAAACAGGAAAAAAACAATAAAGATTATCTTTGTTTCAAATATCCACTTCAATTTTTGAGTAGTGTATACGAAGGCAGATCAGTACTAAACTGAGCACAAATAGAGAGGTCTTTCTTTCTTCCAATTTTAGAGGAAACAAGCAAATACTTAGATTTATTCAACAGTTTGAAAACAATGAACTAGCACAACCCTATTTTATCATTTTTCCACCTAGAAAATTCAGCAATAAAGGTGTGATTCAACAAAAACCATTTTAAAAATAGCACAAATAACTTATATTTAAAGCGGCTAACAAACATACACTATTGCAAATAATATTTCTCAAAATTATCTTAGATGTTAGATCGCCATCTCGCGAGATCTTTAGGTAACACACATTCTGCATATAAATTACAGATATCCACATCTACACTCAATATCACAAAGTGCAGATCAAGGTTCAGATGAACAGCCTTATACACTAATGAATTTTATTAATTTAGTGGAATTTTTTAATTGTTCGATGTACAAATGCATTTCGAATTCTTGATATCCTTTTTTTGCGTATTTATCTACCAACAGCTCGCGCGATTATGCATATATATGCAAACTCGCCAACATTTATGCATGGAATGCTTTGCGGTTTAACCAAGAATTCGCATCTCGCCATGTTTAACGAAACTTCGTCATATTTTTCTGCAAAGGTGAAGTATTGTGTATAAATCAAACGAAGCCTGCGATCTGGAAAAAGAGAATAGGAAAAAAAAGCGGCAGCAACAACAACAGAAATACTGTTTGTTCTAAACGCTTTGGAAAAGGAGCGTTTACTGTTATTCATGAGACGCTGCAGCTGGTAAATGATAGTATGTATGCGGCTTTTTGCACGACGAACAATTAATTAAAAGGCATTATCAAGATCGTACGTTCCACTGTGCACCACATAAATGTGCACAAAATGGTCTCTAATATGATAGAAATGTCCACAAATGAAACTAACCGTATATTTACAACGGTCATGAGACTTTACGAGTTACTGAGCTACATTAAAGAGATTCTTCTGTTATTTATTCCTCAAATTAACAGCAATCTAGTTGACAGAACATAGTTATATAGGATTATTTAATAAATACCAGCACACAATTTTATTTTCTGCATGATGCTACTCGATGGGTACGCCAGAGTTTTTTTCAAAGCGGAATTACGAGGAAAATTAAATAAAATGTTAACGCGTTTGACAGTGCACTACAATTAATGTAATGTTAGTGACATGAACGCGTATCTCCTTTTGTTCCACAAATGAATTGTGTAGGCGATGCAATAGAAATATTGCGTATCACTGTTCAGGTCCGTAAATTTATAATAATTCCAAATGGCGATCTAAAATTAAAATTATTGAGTAAGGTTGTGGCGATTTTAAAATTATAATTTTAAAGTATATGACATGTGGTAGTTGAGGGCTAGTGCATACAAGAGGTTTTTTCGCCGCCTAACCATCGCTGTTTTTGGCACCTCGATAGAACACATTGGATTGGATAAAAGTGAGCGAATTTATCGCTATTATTGGAGCGCTCGTTACCACCCCATATTATATAATCTCGCTAAAGAAAACGTTTCACCCGCCTGCACAGAATAAAAAAATATTGCGATTCGAAACTATAGCAAATGATACTTTTAGATCGTCTTATGAAGGTCATCTTTTTACCAATTACCAAATTTGAAGGAGTAAAGAAAACTACAAAAAACCTTAGAGTCCGAGGCAGCTGCGAGCCCGGGGCCGGAATTGGAAGCTGACACAGTGCTTGGCGTCGCAGTATCAGTACCGTTATTGATCGAGTTGATTTCATTATATTAAATAGATCTGTTTGTGAATAACTAATCTAGTCTAAGCCAGAAAACACTTAGTTCACGGCTTCATTTTCTATCATTTACCTTAATGAATACGTAAGTAACATTCTCAAAGGACATAACGTGTTGCTGGTTACGAGAAAATCAGACCCAAAATATTGCGAAAAGCTGTTGAAAATGAATTTTCGTCTTCAAATGGTATCAATGTCAATATAGACGACGGATCATTTTTCGCACTCGATGGATATTGCAAGTAATAAACATTGTTACTGCAATAAATTCGAAGAAATGGATTGTGAGGTGATTCACGAAAAACACGAAGAAATTGTTGGTATGGGTTGCAATTTTTGCCAAAGGTCTGGCAATTCTGTAAATGTCGACATTTACAAAAAACATAGAAGCAAGATTAAAGACAACAAAAATCATTCCGACGGGAATTATGCATTTTGGCTAGATATGGAACCTTCACATTATGACGGCATTGTTATTGCCCTGTTTCAAAAGTTGCAAATACCCTTTATTACGAAGCCTATAAATGTACCCAAAGTACCTCATTTACCGATTTATGTAGTGGTGGTTGCGATGTTTCAAACAAAGAATCTATCAAAAATTATGGCAAACGCCAGATTTAACAATTGTCAATTGAAGGCGCCATGTAGAAGCGAAAATTCGACACCAATACGCTTTTCTGAGTGAATTCAAGATTAATCAAAGAATCCACTTCAATTTGTTTTTAAATTTATCATTATTGTATAAATCGTGTGTAAAATTTAAAACTTTCTTGCAATGTATCCAAAGCAAAGAAGCGAATAATATTCTACTCTTATAGAGCGTAAATTATAAAACTCACCGATAGAGTGCGTTGCCGTTTAACGTTCCCGGATCGTGGTTAGAACTACTAAAATCTCGTGTGGGTGACTCGGGAGCTACAACCTAATAATGAAATAACAACCGCGAGAGCCGTATACAATTTTTTTTTTCCTTACAGATGAACAAACTATTAATTTGAATATTGTTGTGTCGGTAGTTGGATAGTTAGCGTGTCAGTGGAAGCGCTGGTCAGGTTTCCGGGAATCGCAGGGCGCTATATACACCGCTTCTGTGATGTGTATTCTCTCTCCGCTTTTCACGATGATGCTGCACTTACCTTCGCCGTCAGATACAATTAGATCTCACATTATTGAGTTTAATACACCCGGTCGGACGTTCCCCCTGATGGCCGGAATAAACGATAACTGCCAATTGAATTCGTCTTCGGTGTGCAATTTCTTGCTCATTGTACGGATAATATTTGTATCGAGATGTGTCACTACTGCTGGACGAGTCCGTATCGTCTTCTATATAACGAGATTAATTTCATTTTGACTTGTTGGCCGAACTCGAAATCGCCATAGTTACAGTTCGCTTGGACGTATAATGCTTAGTTCCTTTTCTTTCTTTTTTAATTTTTTTACGCTGTCAGTAACCTTTACGCCTTCAATTCCTTTTAATTCTTATACGTAACAATAACCACGACATATTGCATCGATTATTTAAAAGTGTATCCTGAAAAAATATTAGCCTGGACAACTGGAGACAAGATCAGTGCTTAACTTAAATATCTTCTTATTTAGGCTATAATGAGTTTTAGCCACTTGGCAGATTACCAAATTAATGATTAGAATACTCGGTTTTGAGTGTATTTAGCCAAAACTTGTCTGAGCGTGGAATTATTCAACTTTTTAAGGAATATATTGACCGCAACAGAAACTTAACAAATATTATTGTAGAAAAGAACCATACCAAGGTTGTCAAACAACCTTTATAATACTCTTATAATATAATTTGACAACTTCCGTCGGTAGATGATGAATTTCTTTGGTATTTTCAAATGTAATTAATTATATAAAAAAATGTCCCGCTAAGAAACCGAACCTGACATATTCCGTTTGTTAAATGGGCTTGAGGTTATTTTCCTGCAAATATATTACAACATTTCAAGCGTGATGAATGGCATTGTCATTGTAAAGACCGTCTATTCTATCGACTTCAACTTGGCTAAGATGCGACTCTAAAATTATTGCTCTGCTTTGAATCGAATTCAGAATCAATGAATAATACTTCTCCTTTAATGTTTATTCAAAAGTAATTTATGGACGCCAAGTAACAGTTTTAAAAATATTTGTGGATTCTTGTTTTTAACATTAATATTAATTAATTAAAAAATTCTGATGCATTTACCTTCAATGGAAGGAGTAGTAGTTTTAACAATGTGGCTAGTTCTCTTATGGTACTAATGCTACTCCAAAAGCTAGCGTATACGTCACATTTTGGCAATTGATCTCTAGAATTCGTTTTAAAATAAGATTTTTGAGAAGCGATAATTAAGTTAGTTTTCTTCATCAACCTTTTAGTAATGTACAATTAAATTCTGCATGGTCTGTTCGTTGTTTACTCCAGCTTAAAATATTTTTATTTGGAGATTCTAAGTTTATTTATCAAAGATTGTCTTAAAGAAAATTTATTTAATATAAATAAATTTGAAACCTCCAATTGTTTGGAGTATCGGAATCGTTATGAATGCGGCGTATAAAATTGCGTAATTTAAATTTTATGAGCAAGTTTACTTATATTACTTTTCTGCTTTATTACTTACTTTACTCTCTCGACGAATAATTATAGAACTTTATTTACCACGGTTTAATTAACTAAATGTTGTAACGTAAACATCACATTTGCTTTTTATAGAGTCTTGCATAATCGTTTACAACAAAACGATCAGTTAAAATGATTTTATCTAGGCGTAACGCGTATAAAATTTTGATCCCCTCGTTTATGAGAAAATTAACAGCCGTTTCCACTTCATAAATGTAACTGACCAGTGCTAATTAAATCACTTGTGTATTATTTTTAATTAGCCAATAAATCTAACTTATTGCTACGCCTATCATCTCGATCTTCTTTATTGTTTGAAGCTCGGTAGGAATTATTATTTACACGGGTCGATCTCACATTCGTGTACGGTTTCCCATCGGTTGTTTTGAAGTCGAACTTATTAAACGAATTTCTATGCCTAGGATCGCGAGTATTGTACTATTAATTCTAATGAGTACCGAACATTTTCAGACAAATTTCTAGGAAGTGCTCCTCTTGGCGTTGATTGAAATGCTTTATTTCACGTAACGGTCAGTTGGAATGTGAATACCTCGTTGAATACGGTTCACAAAAGCACGCCCCCATCATGTGGAGATGCTACCGCGATGGAAATGTCGACGAATTTTTGGAGTTCTTCGTGAAATGGTTGTTAGTTTTCCGGGAATCGTGAGGAAATTTCCTTGAATCTTCGGCGAATTTCTTGAGAATCCTTATTTGCTGGAAAGTATTGAATTTTTACTATTTGTTAATTATACATCTCGCAACACAAACATAAAATTAGTCCAAGTTAGGTAGAACAATAATTGGCACAAACAATGGAGCTTACTCATGATAAGAACTGTGTATGGAGAAGTCCTACCAGGGTCGGGCGCTCCGATATAATAATTAACTGGGTTTTACCCTTCACTGCGAGAGGGCTACAATAGCAAAGCCCATTTTGCACACTATTTGCAGACTAAAAGAGCTCTGAAGTGACGAGAAGCTTTAATGCCTACATAATCTCCTAATCTGCCAAATTGTCTGTCCTTACACACGCAATAATTCAGAAATAAGACTCTTTTAGGTTCAGTTTTCAATATGTTTGCCTTAATTTCAAGACCTCGTCAATATAAATCGTTGATACGTTTGATTTGAGAGGAGTAAGTCCCGCTCAAGTTTATATGTTTTACTTGATTTACTATAAGCTTCTTCTAAACTTCTTTGTGCTAATCTACACAACGAAACTTCATTGCTCTGTCGAATTTAAATGCAAAATTTATTTACGCGAATCAGCAATAAAACGTACAAGTATGAGCAAATTTTCCATTTGAATATGTAACGAATAAAATAATTTTAGATGCATCAAAGCCAACCCAGTGTCGCAATTGCTAAAGCAGATTTATTTAATTTTTCTATACAGACATTTTCAAGCAATATTCCTATCCCGGTGGCAAAGTATTTGCTGACAAATTTACTTTATTGAAAGTAAATCCCCGTTCGAAGCATCGATGCTAGATAAATAATAAAAAATCTATAATAACGATATTTTACCGGCGGGATAATGAAAACGACAGGAGATCTGATTAATTTTAGTCCGTAAAAATACAGTTCCGAGAATCTTCTCGTCTTTATAGGCTATTCAGATTGTTAGTGCATGGATTCGTAGCTGCTGGTGCTATCCTACTGTATATGTATGTAAATACAATTTAAACGCACGTAACACATGTATTCATTAATGTAATTGATTTTCGGGCGAAGCCGTATGTGCACGATAAAGAATCTTGAAGCTGGACCTTTGTCGATGTTTAATTGAATATGGTTAAAAAGCGAATTGAATGTGTCAACAACAAAAACAGAATGTTTTAAATTTGGATTCCACTTCGAAAAAAGTAGGAGAAGAAGCGTAATATGGGAAATAGCTAAATTTTATGAGGCCAATTAAATAAGATTAATTACTACTTTCTCGATGTTATTTACAGATTTTGAAACTCAGTGATGTGATGCCAAAAATATCTTCGATATCTAAAGTTGCCAAGTCATCATTTATTTTATGTTTACATTTACACAATTTGTTATACGTTCGTTTTTTTCAACCAGAATCAAGTTCTTGTGTCTCCTATTCTTGAATGTTTTCAACTTTACCTTTATTTTCTTCTCTTTATAATAATAGAAATATACTACTTGGGTAAATCTGCATATAATAATAAGGAATGAAGACATCGTTAATATTTTCTTATTAATATGCAGCCTTCAATCTAAAACGACAAAGTCACACTTGAGAGCAAATAAGATCTTTTCTTCCTGTTTGCACAGTGCCACTCTTCTATGCGACGCGGGTATAAGAAAAAAGGTAGAAAAAGGAAAAAAAAATATAGAGAAGAAGAACTAAAACGTTAGTCAACAATACCATGCGACGACCGACCGTAACAAACACACTAAATAATTGTTCATATTTAATGTCTATGAGACGACATGTACACACACATACGATACGTCACAATACGAGCGCATCGTTCACATTTTTCAACACACACGCACACCGAGGAAGAGAAAAGAAGAAGAAGAAGCAAACGTCGGTAAATGCGTAAAAAACGGAGTCGACAGTTGTGTAATATCCGGGGAATGTTAGTAATGTTCAAGGCGGTACTTCTTCCATGGAGGAGACGATATCTTGCCGCACACGTTGAGACGGTGCTTCACGTCTACCCGGCTAACATACCTGGCCGCCATCAGCGCTCTCATGCGATCATTGCAAAAACGCGGTCCAGTATGTCGTCCATCAGATTTGATACAGCGGACTCTCCTCATTATGATATAATTGACGGGAAATATCATTTGTACAAATAAAATTGTCCGCTACTACATATTTGTGCGGTCGGGTAAGAGGCAGATGGACGATCTGTATCGTCACGTAAAACTGTTAATACCTGTTAAACATTTGGATCAACAAAATTATAGCTTCAACAGGATCTATATGAAGAGATACTCTCAAAGGGAAAACAGGCGATGTTCCTAAACTTGGGATTTCTAAGATGATATTTATTTAACGAGAGATCTAGATTTGTCGCGGCATAAATTCGTCATGTGAAAACACACGAGCGTTGCGATTACGTGCAACACTCTGTATATTCCGTAGTACCGTGTCATGAAAGAACTTCCGATATCAAGTAGCTCTTACATTTAAACATCACCTCTTACTCTTCGTTCGAGAATTATATCGAGAAAATTGAAAGCTAACCAATCTTTGGTGGCGTGTTTCACCCCATTCCGTCGATAAAAAAAATTTCCGTTGTATATCTGAATATTCCTATCAAGTCTCATCTGATTCTGAATTTAGCACCTGAAGAGCTTTCCTTGTAAGACAATCCAAAACAAAGCAACGTGTCTTTAAAAGCTTAAAGATAACTTTTTCTGCTGTAAGAGGGGAGCTTGTAAAATATGTTGTTTATCAAAAAATATCATATTAATGTTATTATTATGTATATTATACATAGAATTGCTACAGTTAAGCTAATTCGGGTTATTATTTCGAAGGAATTATGGTCGATTGGACCAAGAAAACACTTCTGTGTGTAAACGAACTCTTTCCCAATCAAAGATTTTTTTTTATCGGCAGCATAAGCTTCAAATTGTCAACATTCACCGCGAAACACGGAGGAAAAACATGTATCTTCGTATGTACATAATTATAAATTATAAAGTTTATGACAAATCCTGTTCGTGCAAAAAAAATTACGTTGTATTCTCCGCCGTTGTCATACGTGAATATTAAAGAGGTTATTAAATTACGGAGAACATATTTTTTAATGCTTGAAATAATAGGGTTCGACCCACGTACCTCCTACGGGATGGAAATTTTATCCGAGTCATTACTTGGTATACATTTTTCTTTGTTTCTTTACCTCTAATTAGTTAATAATTCGCGAAATTCTACTACGCTAATTTCTTGTAAAAAAATTAATTATTAAGAGACTGTAATCAGTATTATATAGAATGCTTGTTGATCATTATGTTTTATAATTGTGATATAGATGTTTATATTTTTTCTGTAATATATGTAAATCAATACCTGGGTGGGTACCTGATTACATCAATGTAAGATTAACATATTTTGCGATTTAATGCGATGTCAATCTAGATCTTGATATTGATGATCTGGGATATTTTTTTCATTGTTATGATTGTTGTTGGCAACTTTGTAGAGGCATATTAAAAAGTAGGCGGAATTTTATAGCCTTATCAAGACTAATTTAATTATTAACTTTGTTATATCAAAATCGAAATGCTTCGAAAGATGTTTAACTAGTTTCTCTTCTGTTAATTTATTTAATTTTCAAGGTTTTTGAAAACAAAGATAACTGATTTCTTTTTGTTTAATTTGGCCGAATTAATGAATTTTTAACTACTCGCTGTAATTCTTCGGGTAATGATGTCCTCAGTTATTGTCCTGCCCTGTCATTGCTACATCAGCTTCAAAATGTATGTTCCTTCTTCAAATCTTGTTTATATTTTGGTAGTTTTCAAAATAAAGGATCCGAGAATGATTCAATAAACAATGTTTGTGCTTTATTATCAATATCGTTTCATATGTATTTGTAACATCAGCTCGTTCGAAGTATTTTGAAATTTTCATTTTAATCAAAAGTTATTTATTTATTACAAAAGTGGGTTTTACCCTCACGTGTACGACAAGGAGGAAAAACGAATCTGGGTGAAAATCGATTAAAGAGCCCAACTGCGCGGCTTCACTCATTTCAGAAGAAATCGACGTGTTTGTAGAAGGGTTGCAATAATTCAATTCACCTTTTTGAGGTTACGTTGAAAACGAAAGAAAAGAATTTAAGCAGGTTAATCACATTATTGATGGAATGCAAATGCCGATAGACTTTTGTTTTTATAAAACTATCTGGAAATGAGTCCTCCAAATAGTGGGCACACTACCAACCCTTAATTTTTAGGAACGGCAATTTAAAAAAAAACATAACTTTTGATATTGCCACCTCGAATAACGTATTCACAGAAAGTCTACCGCTAGATTAATAACGTAAAAATTACAAGTTGTGTATCTTTGTTTGGCGTTAACTGCATCGTAGTTGCATGGTCGCCATTGAAACGGACCCGAAGAAAATGATCAAAAAGGAGCGAATGAAACAAACATGCACACCTGGTCGCTACCAATAAGCCAGCTTCATTTTCACGAGCAATCCCATCAATAACCTTCTCGGATTCGGCACAGCGTACCGCCAAACACTCAAAGTCAAAGGATACAATATAATCTGTTAAAATATAAATTAAAAACCAGTTAATATACGCTGAAGGGGTTTTATGATTGAGGCCTACAAGATGCGCATATACGAATCTACGCGGATACTTGGCCCTAAATGTGAGTGTGCGTCAGTAGATCGCTTAGCAACGTTTGCCTGTGTGTGTGGCCATTGTTTAAATTTTTTACGATTAAAGAAATCGGTCTCATCGGATCTCCTTCGGAAAGGAAACGGGCACTTAAAGAACTATTCTACTTCGGAAACTGTAAAAATGCCGATATCTATTTAACAACTTATTCGACAGCGCCGCCTCATCTGCGGTACACCTCTGTAAACGTCTAGGCAATAAAATTAATCGTTCTTTTGACTGCGACTGCAACCTTCGAAAGAAAAAAAGAGGTCGCTCTAAAACGGCTAAATTGCCTTCTGGCCACAGATCTCTACCACAAATGTTAGTTCAGTACACACATTTAATGTAAGTAGGTGGTTGTTGTACAAATTATCCTAATTTATTTGTTTTCGGCCTTTATTTACATGAACCGACTGTTACTTCCGTTGTAATTGATTGGGGTTCCGAATAGTTTATTAAGATGGTGGAAATAAACTAGAAATAACAGAAATAAACAATGGGAGGATTTATGGATGTAGGCGAGAATGTTATTAACTATCTGGGATATTATTACTTCACACTGATTCCTGAAATCTTCAATATTACGACAAAGCCAAATATATTTCATTCGCCTGCGTGCCGTTTTAGCGCCAACAATAAGTTCAGTTTGAAAGACCACGTAAAGCTCGTGTGCCTTGCGATTGAAAGCTCCTTGTAAATTGTTTGTCCAGTTTCAGAAATATGCTAAATATTGTTTACAAGTGGTAACCCTTGTAACGTAAACATGGCCCTTCACACACAGAAATCTGTAGGCAGCCAAACGGTCACCAGACCTGATGACGTCAAACATTCAATAGGTACGTCCGACCTATAACCTATAAGGCGTCTTTTGTAAAATATTGGACCTATTTTTTTGCTTAATTCTATTGTCTATTTAGCATACAACGAAAGTTATAATCGAAAGTGCTTCATTTGCAGACTTAGGTTGACTAAGTTATTTTGTTCGGAATTATGTAAGGTGAATTTGCTCTATTAATGCTAGGCCACTATGTATACCGAAAGTATTACTCAGCGAGATATAGAGGTAAAGGCGATAAAGCAGCTTTTATGTTACCACGCATGGAGTATAGAACGTTAACATAAGTTATTAACCTTTGTATAGTAGAAATGTCTTTCGGGTGTTGTCGCGTTGTTAATATTTTACTTGACGTTTCTCTGATCATCCTGTCAGCTTCTTCAGAAGATTTCTAAAGTCTGGTGTTGTTGTCTCTTGCTCCTCGTTATATATCCCATTTCTGTTCCGCTTTGCTGATCCATAACCGTTCCGTTCCGCTGAATCGCGTCGTACATTGTATGACGACTCCGTAGTGTAACTTCCACGTGTTGCTGATCTTGTATCCGTCTTCGCGATTGAAGTTGTTGGTGTTCTTCATTATTTCTATCGATTCGCGTATTATCCTCGGGTAGTAGTGGCTGGTCCTGGCTAATACCTTGACGCATAACCTACAGCGACGTCAATATATAACGAAGAGCAAGAGACAACAACACCAGTCTTTAGAAACTTTCTGAAGAAGCTGGCAGCATGATCAGCGAAACGTCAAGTAAAATATTAACAACGTGACAACTACTATGGATTACGGTCGTGAAAGCCTACACTCAACTATTAAGCCTTGTACTTTACATTAGTACAAACCGCTTACTAACAATACAAACACAATACATCGTTGCACTATCACAATCTTATCGTACACGGCTGAACCAACTTTAGCATCTAGAATGTACTTCTCACATCCATTTTAGCCAATACTCGTACTCAATATTTGATTTTTGTCCCAATAAAATAATGAAGCAAATATACAATCTTTATGTACATAATGTTCTTCAACTCCTTCACCAAAAGCTTCTTACTGCCACAAAGAAGCAAAGACGGCGATTTCCATAATATCACTAATGGAATTTTTTAAAATCCTTTTATTGTCGTTGCATGGTTACTTCTTAAAAAAAATAATAATATTCGACCATTAAAAAGTAGTCCTATGTATATATAATTTTATGATACAGTTTTAATGTCATTTTACAGACATATAGCGTTGGACCCAACGTAATAATTCAGTCGTAAATTGCCTTTACGTCTCAATGACAGGGGTAGAAGTTGTAGATAATGTGCTGTTAAAATCCAATTATACAAATTCTGACATAAAATTGATAACCAGTGAACGATCCTGTCAGAATAATTATTTTTCCTTGAGCCTCTACGTTTTCGAACGTGTAGGACATTTGAAACGCATTCTTTTCTCATTTGTATAACAATAGGATGAGATCTTTGAATTGGAGCAACAAATGTTCCTTTTTAGTGGTGTATTTGTAAATATATGTTAGGAACGCATTCTTTAGGTGATTCATTCATGCGGAAGAGCGTTAGGTTTAAATATAAATTTCAAAATTTGAAAGAAGTTTGAACCACTTCTAAAGTAGGTCAACACTAAACGTGTTTTATTTTAAGAACTTTGTTTTGATGCTTTTCAGCAACACCCGCAATATTTCTACAATAATATTTTAAGAAATCAAATGCTTATGATTGGTAACACATTATAAAGTGCAGAAATAATATTTCGAATTGGATAAATTCATCAATCAATCGATTTTAAGGATTTTAAAATTCGGCTAGAAAATAAATATTTTCATTTCTGGCTTTCGCATATCCTATTAAGCAGATCTTCGTTCTAAACAAATTAATTCAAAACTAACTTAGAAATGTAGCAATACGGGCATCTATTTGCATTGTCGCTGAGCCCCTTCCACCCAGCATATGTAAAGTAATACACAATTGTTTATAATAAACTGTAATGCACCGTTCGACATTAACAGTACGACGATCCTCCATTGCTACAGTGGAAACATGTCCTGAAATTTCAAAAAATGCGGCGACTATCTTTTTACTTTTTACTACTTACTCTCTTTTCACGGTCAACCTTTTTGGAAGCCGATTCATTCTTAGAGATCCCAACAAAGAAGAGCATAGACAGTAGTAATAGAATAATATAGCGTAAGCGGTGAATAGAAATCAAATGTGCTGATTTTTGGCTCTTGGATTGTAAAATCTAATTGGTTTTCTCACAATTTCAACATTTCATATTTACATCTGTACTACGACTGCTTCAAAAGATATACGTTTAGTTGTCTTGTGAAGGCTGGTGTACCACGGAGGCGACATTTTGCATTGCTGATTTTTAATATTTACATTAATTTTTGGTTAGTAAGTTTAGCTATAATTTTAGGATTTATTGTGCGTACGTGTGGCCCTCTATTTCTGACTGTTTTTTTCAATAGCTTGAACAACACTCCGTGACCGCTAGTTGCCTTTTTAGCATATTACTGACTTGTTTATACGTGTTTTTACTATTTGAGCTGTGGCTAGGTTTGAGCTGTAGTCAGATTCGTTGAATTCGTTTATTCCAAATGTTACAGTATCTACTTCCTTAGTGATATAGGCTGCAGCAGATTCTTTGACAGAAATGATAGATTTCCGTTAAAGTTCGTTAATAATATGACCAATTCTCTATTTACAAAAAGACTATTTGATTAATTGTTTTAAATGTATATCACAGCAATGCTTCTATAGTTTAAATAAATTTAAAATTTCTAAAAGTCCATTTTCTACACAATTATCGAAAGTGCCTTAACGTTAAGGTCTTATATGTAATAATTTGGAGAATTAACAATCGGTATTAATAGGCTCTGTCTGCGCTGGTCAACTGTATATATTAAAACAAATTTATTTGCGCAATAACCTTTACCACAATGCCTACCCATTCTCCTAAACCAAGAGACTACCTTCCCTTTAATTTCATACCATGCGAGGTGTTAGCCTCTTGGCTTCTACATCGGCAGCTTTCTCCGGACATGATCACGTGAGGTGATTCAATATTTTACACCACGAATTTGATAGCGTACAACGTCCGTACGTGTTTACAAGAAGCCGCCTTTATTATCTGTTTAGTTGATGGTCTAATCAGGTCGGCATCGAGGACGATATGAATCACGTGCAACCCTCTGTCATCGCCGATGAACAGACCTATAATTTGACTCTAGGATCTTCGGGTCGGGGACGTATTAACGAGTGAAGAGGATGCGTCGGGCGCGGTTTCCTAAACTATAACGACCTGTACCTGACCGAAGTGGACGGACGCGGGCAATGAAACGAAGGCGACTTCATAAATTAAAGTTTATATTTGCACACGGTTAAAAAATTCATTGAAAGGGGTCCCTCGCTTCGGGCACGAACAGGATATATATTGTGTATAATTACATATGTGTTAATAGTTAGAGAACAAGGGTACGAGAACGCCGCCGTGCGGGATCAAAGAACCTGTAGGTGAAGCAGACATTCTTTGTCGGTGTGGATGGACGGTGGTCCTCCCGTACTATGCGAATTGCATCTAGAATCGTTTTGGCAGTCTGGAGATATTACCAAGTCTGCCTTTGGTAATTATATGACGTAATTTCGCAACTTTAGGTGTTGGATGTTTTGGTTGAGGATCGTGGGAATGTTTTCGCCTGAAACAATTTGTTACTTACCAAAAAATTGAAGGATAGCTCCAAACTAAATTTGCTGAAAATGCACGTTAAAGTTGAAGTTAGTGTCAATGGAATAAATCGATAAGGGTTCGATAAGTCCATCTTTTCACAAGATAAACATTCAAGGAGTTGCTTCTGGTGTTTTTTACTTGCTTCAATAAAAAACGGTAATAAAAAATCCATAATGAACCTGCAGAAACGAGTTGCGCTTCACGAAATTAGCAGAGACTAAACAGACTCGCATATTGTCGATTTTCGTAGAAACTAGTAATAAATACGAACCCATTTTCGTGAGACGAATAAGTACGAGTCTGTTTAGTTCTCTGTTAATTTCGTGAAGCGAGACTCGTTTCTGCAGGCTTATTTATTAATTGTTATTTTAACTTTTTTTTTTCTCCGTGCATGATACTTTGAAAGTTATTATCAACAACTGTACAAATACAACGAGTATAAAATATGAAATTGCTCCATGGAATGTTGAAAACGTGTCGTGTTCGAATGAACAATGTACATATTTTGGAGTTTCCGAACATTTCCGTGGACTTTACTTAACGGAAATTTCGTTATTAAGTAATAAACCTTAAAGCTTCCGCAAACTTCTCCGTGTTTCGCTTAGAATGTTAAATGATTTTCGCTAATAGCATTTCAAATATTATTGCACATAACCCGAATATTAGCAATAAAACATTAATAGTTCTGTTGTTATACGCGTTCGCGTTAGTAAAATAGTAAAGATACACGCATTGGTCGTTTATATTACCGATAAAACTTAGTAAATACCAAATTTCGGACGTACAGCACGTAGATGAACATAAGATGTACAAGCTGTTATTTATGCGCCACTAGACTGCATCGAGGACGCACATACATTTGTACGGCTATTATTAGAACATGTCAAACATATCTTCTAGCGGGGTAATAAACCATTTTGCCACATACGGTTTCATTTCTTACGTACGACGACGTTTCATTGCGAATTTTGCCTGTACTTAATATTCGAAAATAGCCTGGTTACTTGCCAATACCACCTGAAAGCTAACTGACTCCTCTTAGTGTCATTTTGTTGTGCGAGTATATCTGTATGCGAGAATTCGGTCTCGATATTCCGAATCGATTTTGCGGTAATCGACGTGTTTAACCGTCCGACAAGTGATATGAAATGCATAGTGTTGTAAGTGTAAGTAATCGATGATGCATTGTTCCGTGAAACCTACATGACTTACCAGAAAATGAGTATTTAGTGTGTTTGTTTTGATATTCCTGCGTTGTAAGATTCAAAACGCATTTCTAGGGTTTACTTCGAATCAGTAGTTTTTGAGACCCAATTTCCAGGAAAAAAAGTTTATCGCTATAAGGTATAAGTCGTATATTTAGCATTTTTAGAATTTTGTAATTTTTTTAAATTATTGTTCATCTAGTGATGGCATACTTCGGTGGTGCAACATTCAATTATCTCTGTTATGAAGATGCAAAAACTACGCTGTAGTTGATCATATATTAGAAAGTGTTTTAGTCTAGATCGTTTTGGTGACATGGTTGCTCGATTGCTATAGCAGTAATTATTTGTTAAACGTGTATACACTGCTAGGTCTCTAGCTATGTAAAGCATTCATATACTTCGACATCAGCTTATAACTCTTAACACTTATCGCAGTAACTGTACGTTGATTAATAAAATGCTACGTTTTCTGCTAAAGAAAGTTTAAAATTACTCGATTTATATCACGAGAAGGTTAAAGGAAACTCAGGACCTCTTACAAAGACCGCGGAAAATTAAATTGAAATGATACCATTGTCAGACAGTTTGGTAACAGTAATGGTACAGGAAATGAGAGAAATAGGGTGCATTTCTTGATAATTCCGTGATTTTAACGCAATAAATATTTCCGGATAGTTGTTACGAGAATAACCGTTTGCTTATTCTGAAATAGCGCTAGAGTTTACAAATAAAGTCCTTTGTTTTATTTGCGTAACAGTTACAGTAAATACTCTAAATGCAGTCTAGGAAGGTTTCACAATGCCAACAGTGTAAAACACATGTGCCAGTTTTAACAAAGGGTGCTTGTGTCTACGAGTTGTTAACCGATGTCTTGAAACAGGTAAAATATGATAAAAATACCTAAAATGCCGTGTTCACTGCTTTGGTTATAATCTTTAATTATTTGATTATTGGCGTATTTTTTAATGTTCTTATTTTCTTTTTATTCGTTTCAATCCAAGGAAAATTAATGTGCAACATACAGTGAAAACCTTGACTGCTATTAAAACATCAAATTAATTTATAGACAATTACCAAGCGATCACCGGTACCAATTGTATTTAGTAAGGCATAAACGCACCTCTAATAAACTTACTGCAGCTTCCACAAATGTGTTTGAAAACGATACAAAAATGTATTTTCAAGAAGTGAAATGTTATCTCAAGGAAGAAAGGTGGAGATGGAAATCTTGCTAGATGCCTCTAGGGTTTTTACTGGTGACGAAACTTGCTTTCAGTTTTGCCAAAATCTGGAGAAGTAATTACATCGAAAGGACGTGTAAATAATTTTTGTAAATTTTCAGATAGAGAGGATATCATACCTCTTCTTATAACATATCCGTACAAAACGCTCTCAAAAATACTAAATGACAGCATTTCTGGGGAATCGTCTTGATATACTTTCATCTGCTTACTTTTATTATTGTATTTATAGATTTTTTATTAGCGTCTTTATATTGATAAGCGCTTGAATTTAAAAATATATCAGTGCGCACACACGAAATACCATGAATTCAAGCATTAAAATTTAAATAAATCAGAAAATTTGGTCAATTTTATTCGTTCTATTATGTATATACGTTTCACACTGTCTGATATTTACAGAAGTATTTTTTTGTATTTTTGGACGTAGATCCTACTATAAAACAAGAGAACTTACAAGAAAGCCCTAAAATAATTATCCTGCAATACATACTTTTAAGCGATGAGACATTACGTAAAGCCAGTGAAGAGGATGCAAACTTTCAATGGAATCCCAAAAGCGGATAAAGGAAAATGAAGGAAGTTAATAATACAGACAGCGAAACTGAGGAACGGGTTAATATGGCACTAAAAAGTATTTTCAATATTAAGGAATTGAGAGTGAAATGTTGATGAAAATCGAAACTGTTGAAAAAGTAATTAAAACGCCAATCCGGGACCAAACCCTCCAAAAAGAAACGAACAAAGACAATCGTAAAGAATACTTTCTGTTTTCACTTCCTCTTGGATTAGAAAACTAAGGGAAAAAAAATAAACGAAAAAGATTTGAAAAGAAGCTAAATGCCAAGAAGCCTGAAAAGATTGCTAATACATTGTGAAAGGCAAGACGCGCGCATTACGAAGATACAGAATAATATCCACGAAATCCTATTTAAAAAACAAACAGAAAATGTTAACCAGGAGTCATTATTGTGTGATACAGCTGCAGATTTTGTTTGAAATTTCAACTAAAAATGAAATTGTGTTATTATCACAAAATAGTCATATACAAATAATATTTAAACTGTTCATGTAATTTTCATGTATAGTGATTAAAGAAACAAAAGAACTACGCAGATTTTTTTTACATGTGTACCATGCGAGGCTATTTCGAAAATTAACTAAAATTGATAACGAAGGAACAGGCCCTCTTTGTCGCAAAATTCTTGTATATCATTTATGAGAAAACGGAGCTGTTTTATTCCTCCTTCGTTATTAATACCTCACAAAGAATCACCATCAATTATTTAAAATTCACAACACCAATATTATAATTTTGACTGCCTAAATCCCTGATTTATCCAAATTATCTGCTGGGCCTAGTTCATTTTAATACTTATCTATAGTTAAAGGCAAATGGGCCGAACGATGTATCACAAAGTTAATAATCCAAGAGTGATTAGAATTCTGAGATAAATCTATTATTACTACTATACATACGTCTATTTCTATTTCTTATTAATAACATATTGAGGAATGGAATCATGTTGTCTTTTTCTTCTTCATTGGTAAATTTAATGAAGGGAAATTTTGAATTAAATTGTTCTGGGAAATCATTTACTGACCATTCGCTGATGTCAAAAATGCAAAAAATACAATCGAAGTATCTGATCCAAAGCCGGAGAACATAGGTTAAAGTATTCCTAAGGTCAGTTTTAGATTTACCCGTAAAGGAGTTAGCCATAACCGAGGCCAGTTGCCGTTCCTTTCGTTTACTAATAGAAGGTGTTATTAATTTGGAAAAAATATTGTTGCACACTTTCTTTTTTTATACTTGAAGAAAGTGTAATTTGGACAGACGTGTAGCACCATTAAACAATAAATAAATGTTTACAATTACAGTTAAAAAAAATCTTCCTTTCTTATTGCGTGTATTTTATCGATGTAATAGGGCTCATATTTAAGGCAAAAAAGACAGAAGCACAACACAATACGTGCGTAAAGTTAGTGTTTAAAAATTGGAGCGACTTGAAACTGAAATTCACTATTCGGTTAATGGATTACGGAATTTGAAAGTATCGCATAAATATTTAAAAAGCTTCAGTCACGTACTGACACCTACACTTTTTTGTTTTTATAGCAGTTTTATTAGCTCAGCTCACCATTCCCGACTATTACATAAAATCCTTCCTAACAAACGGGAAGGAGCGTATCGTTTGAAAATAACGAGCATTTCCAATTTTAAAAATTAACGAGATGTAATATTAATCTTCGTTATTTTTGTAAATCTGCTAATTTTCGAATAGTATTCGCTGTACAATAAATATATAAGTATCAATAGATACAACAATTTAAGTCAGCATCTCTCGTTAGATCCAATGTTTAGTTATCGCCGTTTTAACTACATGTTAAGGTACATGCGAAAATAAACACTGTACGAAATTTATAAACCAAATCGTGAATTTAATGAGCACTTTTCTAATTCGAAACTTGTATAATACGCATTCTTTTATCGATTTTTACTAGTTTCGCAAAATCCAGTTTTATTTTCCTCTTGACGATATCTCGTTTCATTACGGCGGCTGCAAACTGTACTTTTATGAAGCATTGAAGCTTTATTTTTCGAACTATATTTTCGCGCACATCATTATCTCCTCTAATGCGAGCTGTGCTAGAGAAGAAAAAAAAAGCGCGGCGAATATAAAAAAATGTTTGTTCTTGTAGTTGATTTATTTAACTTCAAAGTCTAAAATATTTTATGCGCAGTATGCTTTTCGTGTTTTTGCCTCGTTCTATAAACATTGCTGCTTAGAATTTCTTAGACCTCGTCGTCATAAAGTGATTACGTTACACGGGAAACCTGGTTGATTTATTAATGGGACATTGTTATTGTTAAAACGACGCTGCTGTATGTATAGTTGTAAGCAATTAGGAGTTTTCGCGTATAAACGGCGGTTTTCCTTTAATTGTTGTACAGAATTGTGTAAATGTTTGAATATTAGCGCATCTATTTTTTCGCCTTTTAAAACCTGATGCTATTTTTGTAAGCTAGTGGTGAGGGCAGAATATTTCAGGAACTTGTAACAATGCCATTGTTCTTTTGCCAAATTTTTTGTATAGTTTAGTGTGATAAATCAGTATTACAGGAGTAAGTACTTGAATGTAAACAGATTATCCGATCTTTGTTTGCGTACAAACTGCTTTAGAAGAAACGGTAAATGTTTTCTTGTTGATTTGATCAACTTTAAAATAGATTTACGCATTGTTACTGTTTCAAGGTGACAAACAAACAGTTTTCACATTTTTCATCATCTGATCGATCAAAAATGCAATCGTCTGAACATTTCCAAAGCTCCGTTGAAGCAGTTGAAGCGAAATAAGCCGGAATTTTAACGTCGAGTAATAACTGTAGATAGTACTCCCAAAAAAACAAAAACTGTTCTATCGGTCGGGGAAGCGATGGCGACCTAATCTGGGATAGTCATTGAGTTGTGGTAATCGATTATCTTGAAAGGCAGAAATTGCGAAAATAACCGTCGTAAAAGAATGTTTTGTTCAAACAAGGGAACGCTGCGTCAGTTCGGTAGTCGCCATGGCAAAAATTCACGAGTTAGAGTTTGAATTGATAGACCGCCCACTCTATTCACCAGATCTATCCCTCGACAACTTTTTTCTATTTCTTAAGCTCACAGTTTCATTCGGAGGCCAGAGATTTTCATTGAATGAGGAGGCCATCACATTCGCAGATACTCATTTTGTAGAATAGAATGCTACCGCTATTTGGACAGTTGCGTCGCTGGCTAAAGTGAATAGGCTTACAAGGAGACTAGGTTGAAAACTGATTTTGCAAAGAAATATTCGTTTCACTGTTAGGCTGGACTACCTTTATATATGATACAACAGGAATCAATGCTTTTGCAAATATCTTCTTCCATGCTTCTTGCTTTGAAGTTCCGTACAACATTTCTTAAAAGTCAAATGAAAAGCGTCAAAGCGATATTTAAAAGCTGTATTACTGATAATCGCTTTGATGGTGTACCGAAATACATGGGCACGCGTATACCCGTGGACGCAGTGTTCATAACAACTGCTCTTGAAGAGGGAAGCTCCAACACACGTAAAAAGCATAGACATAGGTCACTGAATGTCGAATTGCCGTACGTCATCACAAGAAACAAGATAAGAAAAAGAAGAGGATTGGTGGCAATGCATCTATCCACACAGAACATCATCACTTGTCTCTTTTGGAACGAATTTAAATCCTTTGCTAGCAGTTACAGCTCTACTCGATTAGCTGCACCAACAGTCAACAAATTCTGTTGTAGCTTTTTATAAATTTTGCAACACTTAGTGTTAATTTAGAATCATCTTCTAGCGCACGAGGTGATTATTATGCTATCAAAGCATTTTGAGAGGTTTTAGAGTTGTCAAATTCAGGCTTAATTTTATCTTCTGGTTTAAAATTAATATTGAAAACGAACAATGACCTCGATCATATTCGCAAAACAATCTGCTTACACCATTCGCATTCGTTTATGAGCGCTTCACTCGCTCGCAATTAAATCCCGAATTACTGAAACGCGTTTCCTTTACCACCTTTTCACTTGTAAAAAGACGCGTATTATAACTCATCAAAGATTAAGTTATTCTCTGACTTTTAGGGTCCTTTTTAATGATCGGCGTCTTGTAGATCTAAATCTACCGTAAATGCGGTAAGTATGCACAACATGTATCGTATAATTTACGACCACCATAAAGCACTGAAAACAAAAACGATGTTCTCTCTCTCCATTAATGGAAAGCAATTTCTAAATTTATCCGCGATTCTTTACGATGAGGATGGACATACTGTTACGTTCTTAACAACGCGTTGGTGGTATATGCAAATGCGGTCAAATTTCGGTCATATCCGTGATTCTCATTTTAGTATTCAAGAATCGTATTGAGGCGTTGCGGATTATGATTATTTGTGTGATTTGGGAATAATAATAGTATGTATAAAGGTCCTCATTTGGAAGAAAGGGTGTGGCTAAGGAGATTTAATAAGAGGTATTAAGAGAAGAAATGCTTTTTGTATGCTTAACACCTACAAGAAATGTGTCTAAAAACACCAAGTGTTTCCTAACATAGCTTTACTTTAAATGTAACTGGATTTAATTCTCCGTCTGAGTCGAATTTTGCAAGAATTGCTTTTATTATAGTTCATCTTACGCAATTACCAAGCTCACAACGTCATCTTTGCCATACCTTCTCGCTTTATTGAAGTGCTTCAATTTGGTTTACTAAAAACAGTTCTTCAATATGAAAAATTATAGCTCCACAACAAAGGAAAATTCCTCCTTTAATTTGCACCTAAAAAGCAGAGCAAGTTCATTGCACTTCCAGCTGATTCATCCAATAATTTTGCTAACCACTGTACATTTATAGATCTATAAAAAGAATGAGGACTTCTATGTTTAATTATCTCATATTGAAGTTGTGATGAGTAAAGTAGCAATAAAATGCAAAAGATAAATATTCGTCATCCGCTGTTCTAATTTCGCGATCACGTTCGCGCTAATGCAAAATTCCGATTTGTTTAATTAATGAGTAATTTTTGTATGCGTATAACTTTCTAATTATTTAAATATTCTCAGGTGTAAAGAACCTTTTAAATTGAAAAAAAATCCACATTTCTTATCCGCAGGTGTTCGTTCCGTATGTAAATTAAATAGTTAGCTATAAGTAATATCTTACTTTATATTATTTTTTCCGTTCTACTATCGAAGGTTATGTACAGAATCCGGAAGATAGACAGCATATTGACTTTGTTAGCGCAGAGGTTCTGATGATTCGTATTTTTTCGATTGACCTCCAAAAGTCGAAAGGATTCCTCTTATACACAACAAGCTTTTTTTAACTTGGAAGGATTTATGTAAAAATTAGATTAGATACAGCAAGTAATTGTTTTGATGGAACATAGATTCTAGCAAAATTATTTTCGACGAGGAATTTCAATTTATTGACTCATTTTTATTCAATTCCTCCCATCAGAAAATATATTTTAACGGTATATTGACATATCGTCCCAATTATGTATTATCTTCTTCAGAACAAACGTATCTTTTAAAATATTAAAAGATTCCCTTTCATCCTGCTAATCTCAAATATCTTCGTCTGACATCATCTTTAATATTCATCGATATTAAAACACGTACATATTTATTTCGGTACGTTATACACATATTATTATTGCTTCTTATTACAGACACAGTTGAACATAAATAGAAATCACGAAAGCAGCCAAGGCACCTCGGCGATAGAGTTGAAGGTCTTCAGAGGTTCCAACGATGATCTACAAGACGAAGAATCACGGAGCAAGCACGGAAGGTTCTTCAACTTCTTCAAAAAAGGTTTGACATTTTAACAAAGCAGAGAGATGACTCCAGTATTTAAACGCAAAGTTTTCAGCGTGGAAGAAGATGACCGAACAGCGTCTTCCTACCGATACGTCGGACCTCGACAGCCTGGAATTATTCTACTTAAGTGAGTCGCTGCATGCTGTTATTTATTTGCATTTTCTATAAATGACATAATGCGCGAATACCATTTGAATATATTAATTAAGTACCTATATATAACACCACATACCCAGCTGGATATGTATTGAACATCATATTTATCTAATGTGATCATTGTTTATTTTGCCGTAATGACTTGGTAAACGAAAGACTTGAATCAGACAGCAATGACTTATCAAATTAAATCAGAAATTAAAATAGCACGATTTAATACGTGTAGTTTTATAACGCTGATAGCAGCGATAACTAGGTTATTATAATCCCATTCACGAACGTGACATTCCTTTTGTTGAAAGACTATAAAAAAGCGCTCGAGTATTTATTTGTGGATTCGTACATTACGCGCCATCTCCCATCCAATGCGCCAAGCCTTAGTAATCCACATGGATCCTGGTTTACAGAAGTGCTGCGGAACAATGGGAGAAAATGTTGTTTTAGCGTTTGATCTTACCAGCAACCTCTACGAATCAGTAACTTTGTTTTATGGAATACTGCAATTGTTAGAGTTCTATAATAGCTTGGTGCTAAAATGAAGTTAATAACGCAGATTGCTTTAATCTAATTTTTATTAATAGATGTCTCCACAGACCCCCATTAAAATAATTTCATATATTTGAAAAAAGATATTTTAAAATTATTTTTCACTGTCGAAGTTAAATAAAATGTTATCGCAATTAATTCTTGAATTTAATTGCCCCTTGGACAAACTAATGCGACCCTGGCAAAAGATGGTCTTGTCAATCTTTCTTTGTGTATACTTGATCCTGAGACGACTGAATAACTCCATTTATTGGATAAAAAAAAGTGTAGATAACGATTTATATTGTACGATCTACGTTTAATTCTAATGCCTCAATATCTTTCAAGTGTTAAAGTTAATTTTTTCAAGTAGAAGCATTTATTTTTTTAATTATAGTAAAGTAACTTTTATCTGAAACTTCTTTTGTTTAATAACTAACAAACAATTATTATTTGCATTTTGTTATATAAATATAATATTTTTATTATTTTTTACATAAGTCATGACAACTGCGAATATTGTGATCGCTCACAGAACCTAATTACATTTTTTCGATTGGTGTAACATCATCGCCATCGCCATCGCCGTCGCCACCGTGTTGGTTTGCGCGACGCTAAGAGTAACTAATAAACCCAGGAAACTGATAAATACAGGGAAAAATGTATGCAACAATAGAAGTCTCCTTAATTTGTTTCTTTACTGTATTATCATTTTAAAGGGAAGCCTGCTTTTGTTTTCTTCTGATTGTATACAGTTCTTTAGAAAAAGGATTGAAAAACAAATTCTTTAACCTCAGTACTTAAAGGGGATTGCATGTTGGTCAGTGCCGAAGAAACTTGAAGCATTTCAGTGCTGTGGCTGGGAAAAAAATGTGGAATTAAGTATAAAATCTCATGTAGAGCATAAGTCCATGTTAAAAAGTATTTGAAATCGTTGGAGTCGAGCAATTGCATAAATATGCCGGATCTCCGTGAAGTAGTTCCATCGAAGCTTCTACCCGAGCAGCTCTCTGATTAATATACCCTCAGATATCCTCAGATTCGTCTACAAATGTATCGCTAGAAATTGAAAATAATTTCCTCATTGCATAAACTTACCTTTGATAATGTGACATGCTTTTCCTCCATTTCACCCTTAATTTTCCTTTGTATTGCACCCGATGTTGTGGACTGTTGTAGATCTTCACGCAAAAGAATAGATATTGCTTATCCAGTTCAAGAAACACAATGTACCAATATAATTTATAAAAATTCAATTCTTTCCTTTGAGGTAAAAACGGCAAGTGGGTTGATTCTATTTCAATCAACCTGCAAACTAATCTTTAGCTTTAGGATCTTTTGGAAATTAAAAAATGTTTCCCTCTCATTGTAAAAGACCAAGGCACAATTATTCTTGTCATCTATATTAACAGTCCAATACAATGAAGGCTTTTCGAACGTTTTGGACGCCGACACCTAAATATTTTCTAGGTGACATTAAATACTAGGCATTAATCTATAATAACTCCCAGATGTAGAGTTTAGGATGCAATTTTTGAAAAATTACGGGTATGTTCAAGTGACTGTTATTGCTTTGTATAGCTAAAGCCTAGCAACACATTTAATCAATATCAATAGAAAACTGTTATATTACGTCCAAATGACAAAGTCATACTATTACAAGGTACGTTGGAATATATTTTAATTTAATTGGAATAATAAAGTTAATGGCATGGTATTGCCGTTAGAAAGCCGCTAATAAAGGGAAAGGCGCTAGCTTTGGGCCCGGCGATACGCTAGAAGACACGTGCCTTAAACATAGAAACACATAGACAAAGTTAGAATACAAAACAGTGTTCGACAAGATATAATGTGCTATTTAGCAACAATTTCACTTACTCTTAATTAAACACTGTTTGCCTGCTAAATGCTATTCACCCTTGGGTAGTTGGTATTAAGAGTTGGTTAACTGGTTTCCTAACTTAGCCGATTTACATTGGCGATGATGATTTCTAAAGATTTGAACGAATTAAAAGTATTGTAAAACTGGTTCATACAAACACGTTAAAAACTTTCTACAATGATTATTGCAAAAAAATTCTTGTTTTCTGTATTCCTGGACATTGATTGAAGAGTGGGATTATGATATGGGATTCCCAATATACACGCAGTGCAGAGTGATGATTTGAAATTATCTTTTACACGAAATCTTTGATATTCGTTATTTTTTTATATTCTTAATTTTTTTTCTCGGCCCGTATTTGGCGACCTTTGCTGTAGGCCGTCTCCCTTGCACGACCCTAAATGGAATAAGAAATTCGTTTAACTAATCGGTTTGTTAACTTCATTTTGCTTTGTGTCCGCGAATTTTTTAGCAAAGGATTAAACTAATCAACAATTATAGTCAGAATGATGAGTGCGGGCGTTAGAATATAGAGTTTATTAGATTATAATAATTCCTTTCAAATTAGATTACACCAACTAAAGATTTACGCTCTTAAGTTTAAGCTATAATTCATTCATTGTCTATCAGGCGCGTGGAGGAGAAAAGTTCGTCGTTCTCGGTCGCGCACCATAATTACCCGACAAAATGCTATCAGAAGCGGTTAAGTATTATCCCCCAATTATCGCGTAATCGGAAATCTGCCGTACGTAGTCGCTTCTACCGGGGGCTTTAGGCCACGACTTAATGGCATTATACTGCTTACATCTATGGCCTCGATATTCGCCTCTTCGACGACGAGAAGATAACTTTATCCGGTAGTCATGGCAACAGGTGGAGTGCCAGCTAGGATCGTCGAGGGTTCACTTGATTATCGCGCGAAGGGCAAAAAGCTCGTCCTATTTTTAATTATATATACCAGATTCCCGGACCTTCCATATTTTAATAGCGCGTTAGAGAAGCTCGGGTATTCCGAAATTTAAGGAAATGAAATTAGGTTATTTACATAAGTGTTTAATATATACTCGTTGTTATGTCGTTGAGGGTAGGGACACCATGTACTTTGGCTAATCCGAGGGAATTTTGATGCCTGGAAGTTTTAGCCATGAATTACTTACAATTAATAACGGCGTAGCCCTTTTAGGTGCTTATTATATTTACGTACACGCATATAGCGTGTTAATTGTTAAGAGCAGAAACAAAATGTTAAATTTAAATTTCTTCCAAGGTCTCATTCCTTCCTGCTTATTCCGCCAAAAATACCTCTTCTATGCCTAAAGAACAACTAAAGCTTCAGTCGATAGGTTTTTCTTACTTACACAAAACGAAGTAGAAATTTTTGTCCAATTTGCAATATCTTTCTATTTCAAAGAATCCTCAAACGAAGTGCTATTTTCGGAGACGCCATTTGAAGTGCACGCGATCGAAATTTACAAGGAAGTGAGCATTCTGAGTTGGATGTTAGACTTCCTTCTTTTTATTTATCAAGTTAACGGTTGAATGAGTGGATGTGTAGGTAGGACATTGGCTGCCTTCCAGAGGCATTCCGCTGATTACACTGCAGATGTTCGTGAGCTTTTTTCGAAAGCGCCCAATGTCGATAATAGATATGCTTCTAAGCTATAAAGAAGATAAAAATAGACACCTAGATTATGGCATAAAAATACAATGGAGGTGATAGTTCACATTTATTATCAATAATTGCGATTACAATTTTCCAACTAAGGAGTATTGTCTTTGTTTTTGTTAATTTTTTTTACGAAGTGAAATTAATTGTTCCCCAACTGTGAATGGTAAGTCGGGAGTGTATCGGTTCCACTAAGAAAATTTAATCCTAGCGAAACTCGAACACATACATGAGTATAAATTTACATATTTAAAATCTACATGGTCGTAACACGCTCCTGAAAAATTCTAACATTCGCCAAACAGTACGTTTTTGTGAGACCAAAACGCCAAAACGCGCAACTCGAGTGCGACCTTTAAATCGTTCGTGGCTACTGGCATTGGTTATTATATTATTCGCAACAGTATATTCAGGGTAACATCTGGTTGCGGTTTAAAGCTCTTCGGCAATCGGCGAACACGTATTGCTCTCTTTATTTATTCAGAACCGATTTCCTGGCAAATTATTGAAAATTATAAAAGTGTAGAGATTTGGAAAGTTACCAGCAAGATGGAACGATATGTTTGCGAATAAATTCTTGATTTTACGTACGAGACACCCTCAAATATTTTGTGATGCCTTGATACTATTTATCATGTAGCTTTAGGGACCTATTCCTTCGAGACCTTTATAAAAATATTGGGAGATAGAGGATCAAGGATGCTTGATTTTCTGCCAAGATCGAAGAAAGGAGCCTTAAACGGTTAGCCAATAATATAACACTGGTCATTTATTACATATGCAGTGTTCGATAATTCATTATTGCCGGTGTGCATTTAAGGGTGGCTAAGATACTTGCTTTAGAAGCCTACTATTTCCACTTTTGTTAAAACATAGGTAAAACTTATTATTTAACTACAATCTTCATGTTGAGGATTGAACCGTTTCAGGCTATCCTCGTATTTACGCTTCTGTTATCTAATACGTTGGCGAATCCATCGCTTTTACTTATTAAATTTTACGAAACTTATCTACAGGAAAAGTTAAAAGCAAAATTAAAATATCTACCTTAAAATTTGTCCAATTCAATCAACTTCCCCCATTAATCACTTATCTGAATCGATAGAAAATACGAAGAGGAATTCCGGCAACGCCTGCCCCTTGTTATTCGTGTTCAAATAATTTGAAAGCCGTTAAACTAACAAAACACGGATCGATAGCTCTTACTGTGCAAGCATTGCCACATCTCACAAGAACCTTAGGGTCTCCCAAATCTTCATGTACCTATTGTCAACGGGTAACGATTTCCTTGGAGGATGCGATACATCCTCTAGGATTATCTTATACGAGAAATAACAAGCCTGTTTTTTTTTTCTTTTGCTGTTCCTTAGAGTTTCCATCGTAACGGAAATATGGATTTTTCGGAAGGATACTTTTTATACAGGAGTATGTTGTTAGATATTGCAAGTATAGTTGACAAACAATGGGATTCAACGGTTCGAGAAATGATATCCGTGTCTCCGCTCCTTTATGGTGTTCTGGGAATATCAAAGGAAAACATATGTATTGGGAAGCGGTCTTGTTAGTCAGTTACTAAAAAAAAATGTTGATATTTGCACATTTATGTTAATTTAAATGACTAGAATAACTTCCAACATTTGATGAACACTTCATTTATTTCTTTGCGCATTAAGAAATAAGGTAATATGTGTTAAAGAGGAACTTTCCTCCTTGAAAAATAAAGTTTCGGTGTAATATATTTTGCACCGACTTGGTTCTTCGACATCTGCTGGGCCTTCTATTCAAAACGTATAAGTTAAGAGCCAACCTTACACCTTGGCGTAAGAAACTTACCAAATGTTGCTTCTAGATAATACAATTCTAGATTCGTAACTACATTCATTTTAAATACACGGAACCGAGAATGGTTTCCATTTTAAAACGTTCGCTAAACGCTTGAAATAAGTTTTTATGAACGGATGAATCGAAATACGTTCGGAATTCGATTGCCTGTGATCAGAGATACATTTGTTCGCTGTTTCGAAGCTCTTTCAACGAAAGTTGAAGGGTTTTCCAGACAATATTATCAATTTCGGAGATCCCTTTGTATCTCGTAAGCTTTGCATGGAGCGTTTTCGATTTTCCATTAGAGCAAAGAGAAACGCGCGAGTTTCCTCTGTCTATCTATCCTCCGGGAGCTTACGTTGAACATTTGCCAGTCGAAAGAAAACGTTAATTATCGGGGTATTAATCATCGTCCAATATAGGTTGTCATCTAAAGATAATTTAGCGCTTTTCCGTTTAGATAATTACATATTTTCGCCGGATTAAGTCCTATTAATGTGGAAAGTTCGGCGATCGTGTAATAATGAATAGGCGTCCCTTTTTTTTTTGTTGTTGCGTTGGCAATACGCTCATATAATCCGATCACGCAACGGAACTAATCGACGAACAATGCGGGTTTTTTTTAATTTCCATAATGAAAAATATGAGGAAGGATCCCATCTGCTCCAACTTTCTAATACCATTGGCGAGCGGCGCTTATGAGATTACGGCTGTCTTGTGGAAATACGAGATCGATAGCGGCCAAAATTACCGAAAACAATGCTTTATGGTCAGTGTTGGAAGTTGAACAATGGGGATTTATCGAGAAATGTACGGAACATATCGAAAGCATTACGCTTGATTTATGAACGATTGACTCAGTGGTTTACGAAAAGTAGTAGCTAAAAGAAATAGTTTTTTTGTGGAAGTATGTGTAAGAAAAGTGTTCGTTTTCAATATGTAATGGTTACCTGTACAAATGTTTTTAATTCCTGTGAATACAATGACATATTAAAGAGAAGGACATCGTTTATCATATACTCGCTAAAGGCGCTCGCGAACTCTAGTGGCATATACAGGGCGTAGTATGGAATTGTTGAAAAAAAGGACATTTTTTTATGGAAAATTTAAATTGTAATTGGCGGTGATTTATAATGCCAAACAATAGCTGTCGATAACAGAAGAACGAACAAGCGCCACGAAAATTTCCCATTTTTAGTTCGAGTGGTTTTTGTGTGAAGATGCATGTCGCTAAGAGATTAACTTTGAAAGCAGGTGTTGTAGTGTTAAATCTTTATTTCAAGACCAAGGCTAATTCCGGTACCATGGTTTGGAAGTACATCGTTTCGTTACGCGATACGCTGGCGTAGAGAAGAAGAGCAAACATCAAATGTTGATGTCAGTTTTTCGTTTCTATTAATTAATTATTTCTCATTTACTCATTAAACTGCCGGAAAGGTATCTGGGTGATAATCCTGGATCTACGATGGGGAATTACCTTTTAAATAAATAGAACAAATTACCAATTATTATATAACAGTACTCACACTGGCCGCCGTTTTCGTGCTTTTGCGTTACTCTTTCTTTTCGCAGAACGTTTATTTCACCTTATCGATGGCACGAGTAAGGCTTTTGCTTTGAAATTTTGCTAAACAGTAGTTCAATACTATTAATAGTACAGCTATACAATGCAGTTTGTGATTTTCACAAATTTGAATTAAAATAAAAACGACATTCTAAATTTAAACTCCAAATTTAGTATTTGGACTCTTTTCTTTAATTTCAGATTTATTTATGGTAAATTCCTTCATTCGATAAGAAGAGTATTCGGTAAGCGTTTCATATAGTAGCTTATGCTAGTCGCTTTTATCGCTCAATTCCTTTATGATACGATGCTTTTTACCGAGTGATAGGAGTAGAAAGCGCTTCAGTGTGGCCACCTTGCACGCATCACTTATGTTGCTTTCTCACGCACTCGCTTGGTAGCTAGGGCCGAGGTACTTTATAAAATATCACACCTAGTATATGCGTATTATACGTGCGTGAAATTGTTTTTCAAACACCGCTTTACTTTGTCGCAATATCTTAAATTCCCTCCAATTAAAAGTTTCCGCCGAAAAGGATAGCGGCGGCAGAGTAACGAGGTGAAAGTTTCAAAAAGCGATCAGACTTGCAAAGGCAGAAAGAGAATCACCACTTTCAATGTACAAACATACGTCCAATTCGACGGATCTTACGAACGCTTGGCTTTAATGAAAGTCGTGAACATGCAACTGTGTCGAAAGCTGCAGCAAATCGTCGCAGAAAAGCACTTATATCGCGGTCCCGACCTCTAGCAAAATCTATGGGCTCCGCTTCCGCAGGGGCACGTGAGTCAACTTCGGAATCGCCGCGGAGCGTATATCAGCGTCTCTTTCTCTTCTACGGCACGAGTGCATACGGGATATTCATAAAAGGAAATCCGATCGTTCGCTTTTGAGCGACGAACTTTTCGCATCTAGTAAATCACATTCAAGAGAAGATGGCAGCGGTCGTGTTGGTGGATTTGAGATATTATTTTAAATTGAGGGAAGATCCTGAATATTTTATTAATGCAAGGATCTAAAGGATGAAATTAGTGTACTCGCTAAAGAAGGCGCTTTATAATATAACATTTCTTAAGAACGTTTTATGTAATAACATGAAGACATTTTTCACTTTTTGATCATCAAAGTTTCTAGAAAATTTCTAGAGAGTCTACGACAGGAAGCTCCTATGCAAAGAAACGCCCGCATTGAATAAACGAGAGGTGATACAGTCACCAGGTTCAAAGGATACATAGCGCATTACTGCTATGAAATGTAACACAGAAACAAAACCAGGTATAATATTAGATTAGAAAAAAGAACGTAACCTCACCGCGAGAACTGAACGGTTATGAAATTATTCATATGCAAAGAACCGAGTAAACCGAGAGGAAGGACCTCTAAACCACTCTGTATTGATGAGCCAGGATTGCCTGCAATGGTACACCCAACGTAGTTCCTTTGTTGTGATTAGGCCAAATGGTTTATGGCGTTTTAATTTTAATCTACTGGTACATCTAAAAGAGTTCCCGAAAAGCTCGTTGAAAAATTTGCATTGATGTACAAAAGCTTGACAGAGATCACTTTAGATTTAAGATAACTGCGACACCTTTCAAGTAACTGCTTTTACTGTGAAATATTTCTTACTCAATGATCCGCTATTACATCGGCGAAATAAGAAAGCAGATTAACAATTTAATTATGTTTTCATCCTCGACGAGTATAAATAAATATGGCTTCGCCTATCTATCAAAAGCTTGTTATCTTGGCACGCCACCTGCGACATACATAAATGACAGATTACCCTACCCACGTTATTTATCACGAAATCTCTTAATAATCAACCCTCAACCTGAAAGCCGCCTTTTTTCGGCCTGTTCATAATAAGATTTGGTAATACAATGTCACTCCCTGTCAGCAAACGTGACACGGTTATTATATGCTTCATATTTCGAAGTCATATTACCTTGAATCAGACAATCTTCCTTATTAACCAGCTTCGTAATAATTACGGCATAAAATTAATCTGAACTGATATTTACTTTGCCGTAGGGGCCCGTGTTAACGTTGCTTCAATTCGCGCACCTTGTAAAATTTGAGGCACTTGCGTACCCTGAAATGAGATTAAAGCAGGACTTCGTGACCTTTATAGTTCTAAAATGAATCGAATAAACGGATTATTTAGGTTCGAGAATTTTGAATCCCCGAGGAAATTAGGAGAAAAAGGAATAAGAAGTAATTCAATTCTTTTCAGGAACTTGTTACCGAAGGAATTGATATAACAACATCCATTGTTCTCATACAGAAAAGTAAACTAGAAACTAACATTTAGCTTTTCCGCGAATTTTGAAGCGAATATAACATATATATATGTCATATTCAGGTAGCTACCATAAATTTAGTTATAACGCATAGTTTCTGAAGATTCTTCCTAATAGCAACACGATAATTATGATAAGCCAAGGATGGATTAAATCTTAAACATCCCTGTTGATTTCTGATATAGACAGAAACGTGTAGCGATAAAAACTTTTATTTTCATAATACATGAAAGTAGCGCTAAGACTGATATTTATAGACTATGTTAAGTTTTAAAAATTATGGCAACATGTTGCTGCAACTTGACAAGACAAATCCAATAATCTAATCAATTGCATCAAAATAATCCTAAAATCAGCGCACTGTGGAAAATTGTACCCTATTTTCCAGGTTTCTTGGTAGCTGGCCAGTTAATTCCTCAGCCTCTGTTAGATTACCTCGTCCGTAAAAATCTCCTCCCTTTTCCTATAGCTGTAGATTTAAAGAAGATATCTTAAAGAAAACCAAATGATCGTTTGTGCATTCTGTATTTGATTACAGCCGCTATTGAAATAATACGAGTGATTGCTTTTGACGAGAATGATAAAATTATACTAACCTGTTGCAATTTTCCAAAAGCTTTCGATTGCGATTGCTGGCCAAATTGTGGAATTACAGGACCTAAACGCGAGCCAAGAAACTCCTATTCAACGCAAACAAGGCAAGTAGTGTGGCAAAATACAGAATGATGTCCTCAAGGACAAGGATAATTTTATTTTCATTTACGAAAATGTTAATGCACCTTCAGGTCAGGATTGGATTATTATTATTATTATATTTATACATGGTGTTTAGGTGGCAGCCTAACTTCATTATTATTATGATTAATATTACTATCTATCTATTCGATTGGCTTACTTCTAGTTTGCATTTATTACGTTCGTACGTATTTTTATAACATCTTATTACTCATTTTGCCATTTTCCACACATATTACATAAACTCATGCTACAAATAGCAATGGTTACACAAAGTAATTAGTAACAGTTGTGTATGAATCATTAAAAGTTATTTCTAAAAAGTTCTTTCATTTAAAGGAAAAGTTTTCAGAGAAAAAAATAATTAATCTATTCTGCTAAGACCACCTGCAGTTTTGTTAACCCACGTCTTCATTTGAATATGAATTACACGGATTCCACCCCAACCGGCAAAGGATCGATACGACAATATTAAAATTTGATACGATATTAAATTTCCATCTGTGACGCTTATTGTTATTTCCGAACTTTTCCTAAAAGTGCGACTTATTCAAAAGCTACTCCAAAAAGTAGGGTGGATTCGGGAAGGAACTTTTCACATTATTGTATATATTTTATTAAGTTTCTTTCGTGAAAGGCGCTCGTCTAGGGTGTAACTTCGCAACTATACAGGCGTGACTTTCGGCTTTCTTTATAATACAATATATGTGGCACGCTAAGAAGTGCAGTCTATTCTTGTATGGCACGCACAACGCGCCTCCGGGGGAAGGGTAAAATAGAGTCGTGGGCGGCTGCGGGAATGAGAAATGACCCTCTTTATTAGGTAGTTGTTTCGTCGGTAAATCGCCTTAATAATTAAAGATAGAACTACCTATTATCGATTTATTTACTCATTTATCTCTTTAATAGAGGCACGTAAAGTAATCAACTTTAAAGATCGTTATACGCTAGTACTTTAACTAATTATTCCCTTGTTTCCTCAAGATCTTTGAGGTTCTTATCCGGGTGAAAAGTAAGTTAATCTGCTTCAAAATTAGTTTTTTGCGAAATCCCGTACTTCAAAAATATTTTGGTTTGGAGTCCATTTAATGTTCAGTGTTCATCACCCCCTCGACTTAAAGGTAAAGTCCGGTTAATTTTTTTTTTCACGCAAAAGGTGATTGTACCGCACCCAGTAAGAAAATCTCACTTGACCATAACTTTGCCACACAGCCAGGTGCAGACACTCTTACCACTGCACCATTGAGCAGTTCAACTGAATTTCCACATGTTCAATGGAAAATGGAACTCCAAACAAGTAAGCTATTAACATGGCTCGCATAGTGAGTTTATACAGCGTTTACTTGCTATTATTATTAAAAGATAGATACATTAATAATAACAATAATAATTCTACTCAACTTCTTGAGGGTAAATCTCTACGATTTCACACAATTAATCAAATATTTATCAAATTTTACTCCTCTCAAACTCTTCTGGATTTGTAACTTAATATAGGAAACCGTTTCTTTGTGCATTCAAAAAAACGTTGCGCTGAATATGCAAATTTTAATGGAAATTTTATTGAAAAATAAAATTCCATTTTGTCCCCGAGACTATCTCATCGAAGTAAATTACATAAAAATCTGCCGGCGTAGTTAAACGGCGGAGTTTTTCTACGCTTCTTTTGATTACGACTTATATTCAGATGTTGAAAAGGTCCTTTTGAATTGTTCCCGAGTAACTAAGTCGAAATGAAGAAAAAAGTTATTCGTGCCGGGTTAGGTTGGAAGTAATTGCGTTTGAAGGAGAAGTACATTTTTATAGCTTATTGAATGCATTTGCTAGCTATATATTATTAAATGCGGAAAATAATAATATTATGGAAACTCTAAAAATAAATCTCCCCATCGATTATCTAATAACCGACGCATTCAATTTTACTAATGTCGAAGTTATAACGCCAACCGGGCATTATACTCGCCTTAACCATATTAACGTTGTAACAGGTGATTACAGACATATATCTTCGCCATATGTACTTAACGCAATTACCGTTGCTGCCGTCGTAATATAGAAAATCCCTAAGGGTTAGCAATGCTAAGGACACGTGCTTTGATTCAATTACGATAAGCCGTTTTGTAGGTCGCTACCAACGCGTAAGAAAACGTTAACGTACACGTGCATTTATAACGACGATAATTTCCTAAGAAGATTCAAAATTTCCAGAGTTTGAAGTAATTTTTCTAAATAATAACACCGATAATTACTTTTCAAGTACATATTGCAATGTTAAAAATAAGGCTATTATAATCGATATGGTTAGCTCCCTGCAAAGTGGAGCGAAGAACCTTGGAGAAGAGGTATTTATATTACTTATTTTGTTTGTTATTTGTCGTCTGTTCTATTTCGGACTCCGCGCGAACGTTGTGATGAGACGTATTGTAAAAATTTAGACAAAAAGAAATATCTAATTTTAAATCAGACTATAAGTATCGGTGGATGAAGGCTTGCAGAATAATAAGGAATTGATGAACAAATCAATATCATTACATCGGAGTCCATTGCAAACTCCTTTTGGGTCTTGTACTGAGCAAACAAACCGTGAAAAGACGCAGAGCTTGCGGGACTCCATTCCGTCAGTAATGTCACGTAGATAAACGTAAGAGCCAAAATACAACCATAAGCTGCGGCTGAAAAAAATTACAAGCGCTTACAAAAGCTCACTTGAGCCTGGACAACTTTTGTGAAGGTGCTAATAAACACTAAATTGTTTCGTCATTAATATGATGTAAGAGCTATTGATCCCGAAAGTATTTCCTTGTATAAAAAAAGTTGTGAAAGCTGTGAAAAAGAAGTTACTCTGAAAACAGTACAATCAACCACTCAGACTCTTCAAAGTTACGCAAAAAAATATTGCTGAGAAAAAGCTTAATCATCCTTTAATAAGCTCAGATGGGGCTAGTTCAAGTATATGGACATTCCCAAAAAGAAATGTTAAAAGATTGCCACCGAAGCTTTAGATTCCTTGAACTCACCTCCTATGCAGCCTCTTGTAAATATTAGCATTGAGGGGTCCCATGACGACGGGGGGATGATAGTCATAGTACAGATGAAGACGAGGAAATCTGGGCATTTTGAGATAAAAGATTATGTCACAGAACATAATATAATAATATTTTTCGTACATCAAAATGTTCATAAAATACTTATGCCGCCACACAACTCATCTAATAACTTCAGCTTATCCGCCTATCCGAAGGTATATTGTATTGGTATTGGTTGAGAGCTCCATTTCTAAAACAAAATTCCTTCTTCTGGTCTATTATCTTTGGGGCGGTAGAAAGATAATAATAGAAAAATAAGTCAAACTAGCGACGTTAGAAAACGGGCAATTACTTCTTTTGTATTTAATTTTCTTTTTTCCTTAACTTCTAAATTAATGTAAAATCTTTCTGGAGTTTAGTAAGCTTCAGTGTAAGTTTAAGCAAACAGAAATAATACAGACAGAATTAATTAGTTGACAGAAATGATCCGTAAAAATAGAAAATCGATTAAGACAATTCTAGAAAGAGAACAATAATATATACTTAAGTAAATCGAAGAATAATTGTTAAAACAAATAATGATATATCAAATTTGGAAAAGCAAACATTCTCAAACAGCGTAGACACTGCAATAACATAACCGACCGCACATGTCTACGTTCCCTATCATTCTGGTGTAAACGTCAAATAATTGTTATATCATGAATTAATGTTGGTGCTCATTTAATTAGACATATTCACGTGAGAACTCCTCGTGCCCTCCATAGGTTTCATAGCGTTACTAAATTAATATTAGAGATAATAAATTAGGCCGAACACTAGCAATAATATGTTAAAATTGCTCCAAATTGCTAATAAATGTCATGTAATGTTAAATTATTATATTTGTTTTTAAATAATGTTCATAAAGTTGGGAAATAATTCCTCAATTTCAACATCCTTATGGTAAAAATACGTGCATGTGCTTCTGGAACGGCGCATACGAGAATGGTAAGGAAAGTTTGTAGGGGTAAAATCTGAAGTACAGTTTTATTTTATACGACAAGTTTTCGTTTGTGGAGTGCTTGTTTGCTTTTAATTCGCTGGCTGCAGCTAGACTAATTAACTTCGGCTGCGGTGATTTTTCATCCGGTAAATTTTTGTTCGACTGCGAACGCGACTTTAATCCATGGAATTCTTGAGAAAATTAAATCAATTAGTTACATATCTTAGAACTCGTATAATTCCGAAAGTATACACCCATTTGGAAACGCTCTTTCGCTTATAATTGCTAAAATGCGAAACGTAAATGATGCGGTCGTTAATTACGTTAAAATTGTAAACGGGAATTTTCGAAGCGCTGCAGCTTTTCCTCTATTTTGTTTGGAGACGTTTTAGAATTCGCAAGAGTGCTTCGTAAGACGGAAAACTCATTAGCCGAGGCAAATAAAAGTGCTTTCCTAAACAGGACTGTTAAAAGGGTATCAATTTAACCGATACGCGAGTTCATATTTCGCTTTTCCGACGACCTAATTTTCATAAGGTATGGCTTCTGCATCTTAACCTAAATCGAAGAGGAAGTTTTGGACCTGGTTATTCGCTTAGCGATCAAATCTTATCTTTCTGCAAGTTCATTAATTACCTAAGTTATTTTTATTAAATAGAAATTACCAGCAGCGCCTTTCATATTTACAAGACCCCAACAAAGGTATACTATACAGGGAAAAAATCGAGAAACCTGGTGTTTACTGAAAAAAACAGCTCCCTTAATCGGAGCGCTAGTTGTACAACGCAGGTTTTTATCTTTGCATATAGATGTGTATCCATGACGAAACACACATTACATAACGTATACCTATTAAAGATAGCCTTCACGTTACATTGTCACCTCAGTAGGTACCTTCTACGCAATCGGTCAATTGCCACATTCACAATGGAACAATAGGCCGCAGCGCTGTAACATAAAGCGCACACATGTGTTTAGGATAAATTGACTCGCACAGGCACACTTCCACCATCACATATTTCAACGATATAGTCGCCTGCTTCCGCTGTATTATCTACTCTACCCAATCTAATAGAGCGAACATTAGAAATATCGATTAGTGCTAACGGGCAGAAATAATCTCAGTTAGTTGAAGCGGAACGATTATATAGGCTTCTTCGTATCATGTGAAAATTTTAATCTAACTTCCCTTTGCCCCACATAAATCACTTACCTTAACGAGGATCCCTTTACTACTATAAAAGTAAAATATTGCCTTTTGTAATATGAAGATTCTTATTACTTTAGTTTCGCCCCTGGATTTATTTCCAAACCGTTGAAGGTTTTATGGAATACATTATGGAAACTCTCTGACGTGGTTGGTATCCATTTAAGAGTTTATTGAAGTTTTATACATGTAAATTTTCTAGTTCCGATTGAGTTAAACGTGATAATAGCTTCAAAAAAGCAATACAAAATTGTATAAAACCTAAGCACTGTGCTGCGGCCAACTCTCATTCACTAATCGTCCATTAGATAAGCTGTTAGTTGATACAGTGTCACACATAAAGTCGGATTCATATGGAACACATTTCTATTAATTAACATGCAAATTTGATCTTGCCATTTAAAAATCAATTGAGTCTTACAAAATATTGTGTGCTCGAGGGCGCTTGACAAAATTAGCAGAGATTAGACAGATCCGTGTTTCGTCGACTTTCGGGGAAACCAGTAGGCAATACGAACTATTTCTTATGAGACGAATAAACACGAGTCTGTTTAGTCTCTGTTAATTTCGTGAAGCGCAACTCGTTTCTGCAGGCTTAATCATAATTTACCAATTAGCAACCTATTTTTGGTCAAGTTATACACAAATCTGCTGTAATTGTAAATTAGGTCCCTGTATGTTAAAAACTGTCAGCGATAGTGCTTATAACTCCCTTGTTAATTGTATTGACCAATAACATGAACAAAAAAAAAATTAATAATACGTTACATGTACCTACAACAACTACACAGTTTAAACCCAATGTTTCTTTATCATTAAACGTGTAACCTAACCCATTTGCAGAAAAAGCCATCGTTACAAGCGAACGATAGCAAAAAACCTTAAATTACCAACTTCCTCAAGTCCCCATGCTTTCGAAAAGCAATTTATCCGGGGCGAGAGCGTTCCTTTTGCTCAGCGCAGGTTATCTGTAGAGAAAATATATTTCACCCTCGATAAACATAGCTTACCACTTGGGAGCGACTCGATTCATCGGCGGCGAGCACTTTTAACGAGCGAAGGTTCCAATTGCCTAATTTAGAGGAAAATTGTTTCGCGTCGACTTGCTTGAAAAAATTTGAATTCGGCCGCGGATCGATCCTTTACAATCCTTAGCGGTATCGTAACAATCGTGAGAGACCGCAGCAGCGAATCAGCTTAACGATTTCAGCCCAGGGATTTCGAATTCATGTACGCGGTGTTTAATTAGCGGTGTAGTTTAATTATGGTAATGCTTTCTGCGCCATTTGCAATGAATTCAGACGTACAGCAAATTTATTCCAAGGTTAATTCTCGTCGATTTAACAGATTGTTCTTATCTTATGTTTTATTTAAATTTGGAAAGAATTGTTTTCTAAAGATAATTTCCACGGTCGCAGATCGAGGAGAATTGCCTAGATGCTCTTGCGGAGGTTGAAAAAATTTTTACGTTTTATAGAAATTAAATTTATAAAATAAAAGCAGGCAACATTTGCCTGATAGTATAAGAATAAATTTTTTAGGCGATTGAATCTAACGTAGCGCCTCTTGGTTCCTTTGTTACCGATTGCATTTGCGAAAATCAGGGCCAATTACACGTTTCGCGTAGACAACTAAATTTATTTTCTTTAAAATGCCATATTATAGCCTGCAGCCTGCCACACGAGTTCGCGATCTAACTCCTAGTTACTTAAGATTAGCGGGTACCTGCCGGCAACTGAATTAATTTGGGAAATACAGTACAAAGAATTTGTCTTCTGCGCTTTTATTATATTAAAAGCAATCTCTACGAACGAGAGAGAACGAAATAGAGCGAGGGGAAAGAAACTGAAAAATGGTTTAACCCCCTCAGATATTACGTATCCAACCCAAGATATTCTAATCAATCCCCCAAACCAAGAATATGGAAATCTTATCAAAATGTAAATATAATTTCTATCGTAATGCAAGAGCATCTCGCCTCAACGAATAGAATCGTAGCGGCAAACATTGTTGATTTACGTATTTCTCATATATACCGACTAATTATTGTCAAAATATCAAATATTATCAAAGCAGGGTTGAATACGCCGTGTTTCCGCATGAGTCGAAGTTATTTATATTTACGTATACACTTCACATCATACCCTTTCAATGCCGTTTTCAATTTCCATAAATGGCACCGAGCTACCCTCCGCATATCGGAGTATTCATGGACGTATCTGCCATTCAAAGTCAAGATGATAGCTTTATATTTTAGTATCGGGTTTCATATATCAACCTGAAAAGATATACATTCCGTAAATATAATATCAATAATTCATACAACCTCTCTTATTGAGAAAATAAAAAAGTACTCAAAAACAAACGGGAGTCTATGTAAAAATGTAGAATTCGTATGGCTCGAAAGGTAATCCGCGGGTATTTGAAAAATGAACGGAGATAAATCATAGTTGCGGAAAATCGTTAAAATGTTCTCGTGACGTATCTATCATGGGCGCAGATATGACCTACGGACTAGAGTGTCTTTCAAATCCACGCTTAGCGTTCATACATAATTCATTTGCTTTCTATTATTAGGGACATTAGAGATTTATTGTAAAAGCTTGAGTGTACGACGGCAACTAGGCGTGCGTTATTAGCTTTTGCATAGCGCTAACGAGTTTAATTGTGCGGAAGCAGAGATATTTCGAACTGTAGTGGATTTGTGGCACCTTCATTTACGCGAACGCTGCTTTAAACATTTCTCCAATTTATGTATTTTCAGTTAGACACATTTTACACATATTTATAACACAAGAACGAAATTAAGCAACATTTCCTTAAAAAATAAAAGAATAACGTCCAACCGCATATCCGTTACGCATGCATCTAGACGTCTAGAATGTCCAAAAAAGGATTTTGAAGAACTGCCTTAGATTTAATATATGTATTGAATTCTTGCGTGTGCAGATTTTGTTTGGAACCTTTTCAAATTGGATTCGAAGGATACGTTTTGTACCCTAAACCTTTTTAAAAATTTATGTCCGTGTGTAAAGTATTTTTTCAATTTTTCTCAAAACAAAAGTCCCTTTTTTTATTCACTAAATACGTGTGTATATTGTATAAATATAAATTTTACTACCGCTTAATTTAAATGTATTACTTTTTGAACTTTCATTTCACTAGTCACTAGTCCGTTTGCATTATTGTGCAACGCCGCAACAATGTGGTATGTATTCTTGTTCCAAAATTGGGGAAAGCTTGTAGAAATATAGTGTAACTGTTATACTAATAATAACTTATTTGAAATTAATTTTCTCGACACGTAGTAAAAGCTGTTTCATCTCTTAGACGTCCTTAGCAGACGTCTCCTACAATTCATTATTCTTAACATTCACTAGTCGAATATCCAACTTTATCCAAGACGCCTTGCCTTTCCAAACTATTTTCATTAATATTCTGCGGAAAACTCTTTACTTGGAAACTTTAAACTTGTTATGCATATGTACTTCTCCTTTAAAATTGATATCAATCTACATCACTCGCATTTCAAAACTAAAGCATCGAGATTGCAATAAAAAGCGAGCTTGTACGTCAAATAATGAAATCGTATAAAGTGAATACGGCAAATACAATTTGCCATAAAAATGTAGCACCTATACAATAGAATTTTATTGCGCTGTCCATAACAAACATAAAACGTACATTATTTTCTCGTATTATACATCTCATCTCCAATATCGAGCCGTTTTTATGCGACATACTAGTATTAAATTTTTGTGTATGTTGGCGTTCGTTTAAAAATTAATAATAGTACAGAAAAATATCGATAGATTCTATACAAAGGTCTTTGCTGGTATTAAATTTATATGTTTTGAAGAACAATCGTAAAATAGATTTTAGCACTTTCGTTTCACGCGTCGCGATTTATTGGCCAATCAATTGAACGAGTTGATCTTCGACTTTATTGTAATGTGTAAAACAGCAGAAATCGTATGATTTGAACGTGCTCTATTGTTGCCACAATTTTCTGATTTTTCGCTAATTTTGCTCTTTTAATAACAAGCCAGTAATAGAAAAGTACCTATTCGAATCTTGTTTAGTTTTTAAAGTAAAGTGAGGTTAAATTTCGAGAAATTTACGAGGCTCAGAAACCGAAATAAGCTTTATCGACAATATCTGTGCCCATCCCAAAACTCTCGGAACCTTGAACAAAAGCAAATCGGCAATGTATTTTTATAAGTTCAACTATTAATGAAACTAAGCGAATAATAGCAATCGTTCAAGAATTATTCAGTTTATTGTAGAATGTAAAACAAGTTAGTTCTATCGATTTCTTTGTCAAGAACTTGCTCAATTGTTCCTCCTTGTAATCGATATATTTCGCAATTTATAGAACTACGTCATAATCTAAATAGGGACGTTCTAATAGATGATTACTATGGTTGCTTTAGATAAAGGCTGATGTATGCCATACGGCATTGCCTGCTGGAAAGCTGATCCGAGGTTTGCGTTGGTATTTCGCATTCAAAGACCTAATTTAAGCCGGCTAATAACGTAGGTTCCGAAATCATCGTTACAAGACCTGAAGCGAAATCACAAAGCAACACCAATTCTATTGGAATCATGCAGCTAACACGGCAAACTAATGATGATAAGACTCTCCCAACATAATTGCATTAAACATTATTTAAATTAGGATAGCAACATGTTTATTAGCTGGCTTTGGTTTCAGAGGACACCTATGTACATAAGATCTATGTAGACTATGTTGCCCGCAAGGCGAAATTGGAGAAAGATTTACTGCATAACAAATTATTATTAAATAAGGTAAACAGTGCCATCTTACCGGGGACAGAAAACTTATTACAAACAGCTAATGGCTTCAATAATTCAATAATAATCTCATAAATCATGCAATAACTTGTTATGTAGTTTTTCAAGAACCGTCACCACACTAAAAGAAATGATAAAGAAGAAAGAGACTTTACATATATGGCTAAAACTAATCAATCAGTACAAGCCAACTCACTGTAATCATACCAATACTTCAGCTTGTGGTAACCGATTACAAAGAAATTTAAAAATTAATAAAGTTAGTTGATATCCACGAATCTTTGAAGCAATCACATGGTACGCAAGAATAATTCAAAAAAAGGGTATTATAATTAGTATATCGAGAAAACCACCCAGTACGTAGCTCCACCATAATTAAAACAATGTATACCTGAAGATTCATCGAAATTTAGCCGAAGCGCCGCGGTGTCCCTAAAACGGGATCAGAAAGTAAAGTGTGAAGACGTGTTTGCGGGCTGGCCGTTATGTATACACTTTCAAAGCGCCGACTGGATGATTTACATTACCGAAAGCTCCCGCTTCGAGTCTGCAGCAATAGCGGCATATAATCGAGTTTTGTTGGAATTTTGTCGGTATTAAATTACACCTGAGTTAATTGAAACATAAATAAGAAGGCTCCAGCCAGTAATTCATTTATCACGTTAATTGCTGTTGGCACCCCCCGTCCGCGGTTTAAACTCGCCAAGCTCGTGCCCCAACTGTATTCTCTATAGTTAAAGCTGTTTCGGCGAAGATTGCACCCCAGGTGACACTTCGGTGGTTAGCGCGCCGCTGAAAATATTTTCTTTTTCTTTTCGTATTTCCTTATTTTGATCTCGGCGAAGTAATTCGGTTTATGTTGCTTTCGTCCCCTGCGAGAGTAAACCTACAGAGTGACATCTAAGCATTCACAGCGCCGCTGCAACTTGGTAAATCTGCGGTGCTTGCGACATTTTCCCTACTAGGTAAATATTTAAGGGAATTCGATATTACTTTGCTGAAGTTAGAAGAAAAGAGAGAGAAAGAAAAAGTATGTGTTCAAGATTAAACTTGTTTCTTGCAATTTCATTACAAAAAGTTAAATTAATTCACACGTTGTTATGGATCGCCTATGCTGCGGTATACACTTCGAATGTAGTTTAATAATGAAATAATTAATAAGGATTTCACATGAAATGATATAATTTATGGAGTTTCGCAAAACGTATCACGTTCATTTGCTAATATGGGATCGGTAGTATTGATCTCTGATCTCCTGCAGATTGAATAATAGCCCTTACGTTCTGGCATTGCTCCCATAGCGAGAACGAAGAAAACGGATATGTAGGCTGCTTACTATTCACATTTCATTGTTCGCGTTCATACAGACATAATGGATTGCAGGGCCGTTCTATCAATTACGCGGGGTATTTTAATTGAAAGCGCGCACAGACGCTGAAATATATCGGTAATTTGTCAGGCTTTTTGTTTAGTTTCGGCGTCTGAAAACAGAGTCTTGTCAAAGAGTAATATATATATAGTGCCGAAGCTCGCAACATGCGGTTCCCCGATGCGAGTGATTAATGATGTGTGTATGTGTTTCGAACAATTCGCCATCGGCAATAAAATGGGTCGTGTAATAAACAATATCGTGTACTGCTTCAGTTTATTTTATTTGTCAACGGAGCGTGCACCCAGCTGCTGCGGGCCAGGGAGCAAAAAAATACTTTCTTCTGAAATTTCTTTATTTTGTACTTGTATTTTTAAGTTATCGGTTTTGATTCTGATGGGTGATTTCTTTAATTTTGCTATTTGTGTCTCTGCTAAGATCCTGCATATATATCCAAGGTATTTATTCATTTTATTTGCTGGTAGCTCAAAAGCTTGTATTTACTCTAAGTCTATTTAATTTTGAAGTTTTTAAATAAAAATATTTGTAAAAGGTTCTAATTTTACAATTCTTATCACTTCAAACAGTTTGTCGTAACGTGTAAACGAACACTGTACATTAGGCGCGCGGAATTAAGCAAAAAACCTTCAGCAATGATTTTATTTTATATTTTAACCAGTTTTGATTAAGCTCTCAACGCCAAATTGGAATTTATCGCAACCTCTCTCTTTACAGGCAGTAGGATCTGCCGCATATTATCCGCAGTAACAGCTCGTTTACATGCTGCAAGATCGTTAAAATTTATTCTTCTCAATAACAGCGTCGACAACATGTGCAAGCCATAAATGTGTTCCCTGATTTACGCGTTTGTATTACAAGTTTTAGATACCCCCGAGATATTAGATATCATATACAGTAACCTATTCCGTTGTATTATTTGCGAAAATTGTGCTTTAAGGGCGCTAATTTTATTTCAACGAAGTAACGAAGTAGAAAGATTTCTATTTATTTCCTTTATGACAATCATTCGCGAAATTTCGTTCTTCCAAAATTGAAATCCGCTACGTACTATGCAGCTAAGTGAAATTGAATCTGTCGAACAATCCACATCCATATCTACAGCTTCTATAACATGGCGTTATCGGGGGATCGGTAGCGTAGATTTTCGTTGTTTATGACTACAAGTATGGGATCGCGCTACTAGTATTCAGTCGGATTCAATTGAATAGAACGAATCGCAGATAGCAATTCCATTCAGCTTGTCGATGTTATCGGGAACATTCACGAGTTCTTTTAGGTTCGATAATGATTTCACGAAAGCTGTATCCGCCTTTGTCGTTTTGCTTTAATGTGTGATATATATATGTATACAACGTGGTGAAATACTGTAAGAGATTGTTCCGTGACTAATAAATAACCGAAGCTTATTCTATTGATTTTCTGTGTACGACACGTGTGGAAGACGTAAATGACATATTAAGATATTAAGAAGTCCAAATTTCGCATTGTGCTATGTAGTATGTGTTTATAGGAAGAAGCTACATTAAAGGTGAAAATTAAGGGTCGAAAGAGCATGGAGCGGAAAGAAGTTGTTTGGTTGTTCCTCTGGGCTGGAGACGCATTTACCTAATAAAACCAGAGGCTGAATAGGATACTGCAGCTTTGAACAGAAAGGCTTTACTTTGATTTGTTGTTACCGAAGCACAAATGGTAGAACGTCATCCTTCGACAGCGACTACATGTGGTATTTTTAGCATTGGTTTGATTCCAACAATCTTGGTCTCAGTTTGCTTCACTGCTTGAATTCGTTGGATTTCGTTGGATTTGTCTAGTCGACGTTTACATAGTCTTAGCCTCAGTTTACAGTTTTAATTTTGAATTAAGTTTCTCGAATTAAAATTAAAATTTAGTTACTGTTTACATTTTCGTTTTCATTCATGATTAACTAATTAGAATTAAAATTCCATTTGGGGCAATTGGCAGCACACAAAAATATTATAGCATGGGTTAACCGCTACAATTCTTGTCAGCCTTATGCAAATAACATCTAATTCCTAACAGCTATCAAAGCGACGTGTGGTTCTAATCTCGAACTAATTTAATTGATGACTAGAGATGACCAAAGCAGGTGAAATTATTACTTTTTTGCAGCGACTAAACGGACTCGTGTTTATTCGTCTCATAAAAAAAAGGGTCCGTGTCGCCTACTGGTTTCCCGCAGAGTCGACAAAACATGAGTCTGTCTAATCGCTGCAAACAAGTAATAATTTCACCTACCTTGGTCATCTCTATTGATGACTAAAGTGTCTAATCGTGACTAGTGGCGTGAATAAATTAAGTTGATTGGCTAATTCGTGATTAAATATTTAATTTACTTCTTGCAGCTTTTAGTATTTATAATTTCCCTAACGTTAATTTAACTAATAAAAAATATATCTCTGTAAGCTGATTAATGGTGTATTAAAAAACATGAAAATTAATTAGCAATTAAAGCTAGGGCAAGGGTTTCTAATTTTAACAACCATTTCACCAGCTTTTCGGTGTTATTTTACCACGTTAATAAAAGGCCAAATTTAGTTCTCTACGTAGAGCTCAAATTAACGGGAATTTCGGTTATACATTCGGAAATAACTATCTACGGTTACTTGACTAACACAACCGCCCACACCACAATACGAACTTCCCTTAACTTTCGGTGATTCGAGAAAATGGTTGGTTTATTTTAAATCACCATCGATTGTATTCGAAATGTAAAATAACTTCCGCTAACGGTAAGCAATATCGATAAGCGTTTATGGTCTATTTGAAAACTTTTGCTTTCTTAATAGTCTATGTTGAAGTGAAGAATAAATAAATGCCGAAGTAGCGTTAGGTATTTTGCGTTAACATGTTTCCTTCCCATCGAGGAAGGAGCTGGTAAATTTAATATGTACAGCCGTTACTTTTGCAGTCTACATTGTTATAACATTGAACTATAAAAAATGTAATTATTCCGCTGAGGTACTCATATTCAAACTTAATGTAATTCCATTTAATTAATTTCGTCTCTCGTAGCTTTTTTGTTTTTCTCCTTTATTTATTGTAGCCTTACATCGGGCGCGACTCCTGTGTGTCTGGAGTTTATAATTTTAATTATCTCATCGCGAACTTTACTGTTGCAATCTTAACAATGCAGCACGGGAGAAATTTTAGAACTTGTCTTTCCGAGGAAGGTTCAAAAGGGTACTTCGAGTCATTTCGCCGGCAGTTATTTACTTCCAGCGCCAACAATGACTTCAAAAGACGTGTGAACGCTCGTAGGTCGCTCTAAGTACGTTTCGGTCTGTAAATATTTAAAGAATGCTTCGGCACAATATCAAAATATTGCCTTGCCTTCGGAAAGGAAACAATTTCGCATCGGCTGCGGACGTAGCGGTTTATTAACTTTATGGCGTTTTTTTGTTTGTTTGTATACGTTTGTGTAACGTGGTAATGTTAACTACTACACGTAGAGTTTTCTAAGGGACAACAATTTTTATATTTTTTAGAGCCTCACGGTGTTATATTGTCTTTTCCCCATAAAGTTTAAATCAGTCACACCTTTCTTGTATTTGAAAAGAGACAGAACTGTAGATCATGGATGTTAATCGTAACCATAATCATTACAGGATAAAATACAGCAACACAGTGATACTGAGCCAAACCTTGCTACGATTGGAATTAGCAACAAACAATTTCAATCTCTTGTTTTCCATTGAAAATAACAGTACCGCATTGACGTAAATCTTCATTAGCCCCGTTAAAAACAATTGGCCGTATAAACAAACCGAAGATGGGCAAAAAAATAGATTCCACCCATCGTTTTGTTTATATTTATTCGGAGTATTGAAACGACGAGCGCAGGTATCGATTATTTAATAAAAATTTGTTTTTAAAAAGTAAATTGCGTCGTTAATTAAATCGCGAAAAAAAGTGCTTAAAAGCGCGCGCCACAAACAAAGAAGATCGATATTCAATTTCGAATATTAATTAAACATCGAAGCAGATATCTCGCGTTTTTTGTGTGTAAAAATTCCCGATCTCCACCGTGGATTCACCGTAGAGAGAGTGAGCGACGAATTTCCGTAAGAAATTTCGAATGAGAACGCTTGAATAGAGAAAGTAGAACGTAGTGTACTGCTTGACTGGAAATTAGAGGTTACTGGAGGATAAATACTGATTAGTTATGCTTGGCTGGAATACATTAGCTGTTGTAGAGTTGCGTAGACTGGTCCTTTGTGTAGTGTAGCATAAATTAATGGGCAACGAATCACAATATAATGCTTTGGTAATGTCTCCTGTTTCTGCCGCTATTTTTGTTTTCCCTATTTTTCTGTCATAAAGTAGTAAATAATAATTCCGTAAACACTTTTATCTTACGATTTTTTGTTATAAGCTAACTGGGGTTAGAGGTCTTGCAGTTACAATCCAGAACCAGGAAACCTTAGATTATAAGGAAGCGTGGTATCTTTATTTACGTGTGGTGACGGCCCAGCGTGGTGTATAAGTTTTGAAGCTTGCCATGGTCTCAGAAACTTCCTGCTTAATTATTGATAAAATCATTTAGGACAAGAATAACGCAAGGAGAGAAAAAATGCTCCACCTACTAGACGCTCTCCTTGCATTGCTCTTGGCGCAAGTGATTCCCTCATTACCAAGAGGAAGCTTTTTTAGCACTATTTTTTGTTCAGGAGTTGTGACATCCAACAAATAAGAGAACATCAATTCATCGTTAATAATTAAAAATTAAAATAAGAAGGTTGTAAGACAACTTCAACCTGTGAGGTTATGTTATACTGTTCTGCATAGCAGGGGCTCCTAGAATGAACATAGTTAAACTAATTCAAAATTATATTTCTGCAATATTTCTTTAACTTGATTACTTTGTGATAAACGGGGACCCTGCTAACCGTTTACGCCAGAAACTTGCCATCCTTATACCAATACGTCCTGTTCCAGATCTCTGCTGAGCCCTGTGATATTTCTGTAGCTCAAGTACTAATGAGATTAGAAACAGTGGACAGGCGATTTTCGCTACAATGTATATTCCATAACCAGTGCACCGGAAGTAGTTAGTTATCTTTTGTTTTATAGTGGCAAGGAAAGCCATGTTTTAGCCGAACACATCTACATCAACGTTGTTACAACGTTTCGACAACGTAGAAAACTCCATCTATATTAACTACTCGCCACAGTGATACATTGTTCCAAATTCAGAGCCAGCTTCGGCGACATATCTCCTCGGCACATTTTATTTGCGAAAATAAACCGAATTGCCTCTCATTTCATTCTAAAGCATGCCGAATGGTGTTCTAATGGAAGCTTCGCTTTAACGAAGACACCGTTTGTTCGTCTGGGAAATTCAGATCCCCGTTGCAGTTTCGTAATAGGGGAAAAGCTGCATTACATTCGTTTGCATTATACAACTTTCCGTGTTTCCGAAGAGCGCAGGTTATTTATTTTTAACTTCCTGTATACATAAAGTTCCCATCAAGGAAGCGATTTTTTCGCTACCCAGCGGGGCGGCTAAAAATATTACGAATGGCGTCTGATATTGCGAGGGACCCGTAATACCCTTTACAGGACGGAGAATTATTACTGTTCATTTAGAGCTCTCGATTACCGCTACAATAGGAAAATATATCTCTGTCCCAACGTAATATTTTAAATCGTGGAGCTAAAACGTTGCGAATCGCGAAACACGTAAAGGATTACGACCTCATCTGAATGAATTTCTGTTACTTTGAGGGGAAGTCTAACAGTTTTCGTTCATAATGAACCGCAGGGGATCAATGGGAGTTGCTTCATAGTACGTATCCGGTGATTATAAAGTAGAGAGGCATATATCACCCGACATTTAGATATTAACCGTGATGGAAGGTGTGGTAAAACTAAGAAATTGCTTCGGTAATGGCAAAATGTAAAAAGCGTAGCGAACAACGTGTTTTAAAGGAATTGGTTTTGTTAATTAGTAACTATAGTAGGAAAGGAAATACAAATGCTAATTGGAACAGTCAACACCCAATCAATATACTGAGTTTCGCCTTCTAACATCATAAGAAGATAAGGGATTTTCGCATAATGTTTTTTTTTTTTGCTGATGAAACAACTTTTTGCACCAACGATCATGTTTCATCACAAAGTAGTTATTTCTGGACTTTTGAAAATCTAAACTACATCATTCACAAACGAAGTCAACGTTTCACACAACGTTCCACATTTCCGGTACGACAGTGGTTGATAAATTGCTTGGGAGAAAGATTTGGTCCATTCAAACAGAAGCGATTTCTAAATATATTGTCATTTCGTACGAAAATAAATGATATAATGAATTAATTCTCCTACTGTGATGTATGTATAAGAATAAAAGCCGAAAAATTCCCTCAAATGGGTTTGCAAATCAAGATTTATTATATTAGACTTGCGTTTGAGCAAGATCTTGCAATATATCCTCGTTTGCTTACACGCAGCAGGACTGCAATTTATACAGAAAGCCAACCTTACCATCGGAGAATTCATTCCTCCTTTCCGCCTCAAAGGAAAAGAAGTTGTAGTGGAAATACTTCTAGAATATGTAGCAGATTATAGACTTTCGTAAAATGTATAGCTTTTCATACTTACTCGTTAGTATTTTATTTAATTAAGCAAAAGAATTTTAACAATAACTTTATTGATTCGTTGATAATGCAGCTAAACAGTACGCTTTTTTGAACTATTCCTTCCTTTTCTGTTTCGCCTGGTGGATTCCTCCTTATATTCTAATTAAATTATGAGTATGCCGTAGCTCTCGTTATCGATTTTCTGAAGTATAAGCAAATCATTAGTGCCTCGGACCTGTTTTTCTACCCAGCACCATTCAATTAATCACCCTTTAAGTTTAATTAAAAGATTTCCACGGTTGAGTCGCCTTTTATAATTGAATTTAATCGCAAATGCTTTTCGAAAAGATAACATTAACGAAGATCCGACATAAACGACGGTCTCGTTACACTTAAAAAAATACCGGTGCAAAAGTTTACCCGCACGTTAAATTTTCCCAAGCACAATGTAAAGCGAAAATCCTGCAAAATGTAGAAAACCATCACGTCGTTAATCAAATGCGTATTCGCAAAAGAATAAGGTGCTAAATTATTTTCGACAATTACGTCGTCCGCAGATAATTGAACCGGCTATTATTTCGGCAGTTTTCCGCATTCGATGGCCAGATAATCCATTGTGTTGAGCCGGCGTTGGAGGTTATCGATTGAATTTATGGTAAGTGATGTGTGCTTGGAGAGCGGGTGCTTATGATTGTAGGTAATGGCACGTCAGCTCCTCCATTCAATCCTTTTTCCCTTGTTGTACGTACAAGAAGGGTGTCGGGTGAAGTGCTTCTCAAATGCCGCTTGCAGATGAATTGCAATTTTGTGAGGGAATATAATTATACTGGGTTATCGCCGTAGGGGACGTTATATTCAGCTTCACAGAGGTATCCTTGTTTTTTACGCAATTATGAATAAGTGTCAAAAATTAAGATATACGTGTACTAAGGCAGGTATTACGCAAATTATAAAATATGTTTTAATGTAGGTCTTTTGTTTAAAATTTTAACAGCGTATGTAGGTAATATAAAGCAGGTGTCCCTCTCACTCTGTCTGTCTACTGGAGCTTCCTGTTCTGCTCAACATAATAGCGTCAGCAGGTTGTGGTCTTCATTTACAAGATTTTAGTGCCTTCATTTGTTTTTTTTTTTTTTTTTCAGCGGTAATTGTTTGTTTTTTTATATGTTTCTTTAAAGCAACGCAGCAACAATTGTGCAGTAGCAGGTAAGAAAAGAAAATACGAATATTTCCTGAATCTTAACTTTTTATATTTGAACCCTTTATATGGCGCTACATAAATGTTAGAAATTACATATTCACTGCAGAGGAAACGTCCGAAGTAGCATTTCCCACCGTGCCTTAAAGGGATTTACGACGGTAACCTTACAGGTGCTGGTGAGAATAGTCAAGCACCCCTTGTTACTCCACCATTTTCTATTCATCTGGAAACATACCATAGTTATAAACATCCCTGAACCTAATAGGAACCTATCAGTCTCCTATCGGCCTCTCTCTAGCTTGCGGAATCCATTATCCTGACGAGGATAAGACCTGAAACTTGAAACTTGCAGATGCCCACCCTATTGAAACATCTGCGTGAGTTAACAAAGCGCACATTGCAGCAAGTTAGCGAATATGATAAAAAGTAGTACGATAACTTTAGGATCGCTCACTACCACACCTCCGAGTTGTTTGAGTAGCAGACGGGGTCCCTATTGGAACCCCTCTCTTAGAAAAGCCCACCCAGCGCCAAAGGAGAAAGTCGGCTAAAAAGAATACCAAAGATCACAAAAACTGCCCTCTCGAGATCTTTTCAATATAGACACCCTCTGCTGAAAGATAGTCCTGTTTTTCCTACGATATGAGAGCCTTCACCTGATTTTATTCTGACACTTTTCCCAGTATGAAGCCTTTTCTCCGATTTCTAATTTCCTGTTTTAGGCAGCGCTTTTTTTGTGTCTTTTTTTGTAGACCAATAAAAGACACATTCTGGACCGACCGTGATACATATTTTGCCTTTAGTGCTCAGTTGCAGCAATTTCCACTACATTCAAAATACGTTTAGGGTGAAACTGGAAAGAAAAAAGTCTAGGTTCTTCGAAGCCAATCTTAGAAAAATTAACAACAAGTACATATACTACATTATTATGCAATTTTCGAGGCTATCTCAGTTGAATATGTTTGTTTCTTCGGACAGATCCATTTACTCTTTCAAAGTTTAACAACTTTACCAAATTTAAATATTTTTTTCTATAATTAAAAGCGAGATCCTCATGGTGGGTGTCGAAAATCAAACAGCCTTCACAAGAAATAAAGGTTTCTATTCATTTCTTTGATAATTTATGAATTTAATACTATTTTTAGATAGATATCGATTCTCTTGAAATTTTAAAAGCGAACTTCATAAATTATTAAGCGTTCGCCTTTATTTTGTGAAAATGCAATTAACTTTCAATTAGCATGGAAAATAAACGTAAAATCCATCAGATCTATCAATAATTCATTAAATTATTCTACGTCTAATGTACTTCCCTAAAGTGATCTTATAAATATCTAGACCTTAGGAAAAGACTTTGTTTAATAAATTTTTATGCTTAACTATGCGAATACATGTGGGGCTGTAATACGTTTTATCTAAAGGGCGATGTTGCTCACGCCTAACTCGTAAAGAAAATGTAAAATTAAAAAGCGGTGTACGAGATAGTGCACGGAATTCGCCTCCAATCTTTGTTTTCCAACTGGTAGAATACGATATACTAGCATTATACGTTGCAATACCTTTGCGCTGTTTACTGTAGGTAGTAGGATAATGCTTGTTTCCGAAGACGTCTCGCTACGTTTGTTTACAGGAAGGAAGTCCTGTTTTAAAAGAAGGTTTTCTTCGTTTTATTTTGCAGACGTCGATGAAATGATTGTTTACATATGTACATACATGGTTGTTCAGGATAGAAGGTTTCTTTTTTGCCTTAAATAAAATCCAACTTCAAACTTAAGTACTTCAAAATAAAAAATATTTGGAGACAAGTTTTGCACAACACAAAATTATGTTTAAATATACCGGGTGTTCAGTTTCCGCTACAAACAATATAATTTGGTTTTTTTAATGAAATAAAAGATCATTTTTTAATTGTTTGCAATATAGGATTGAAATTCGTAGGAATACAATGGGATCAGAGTTCGTACGAAATGGTTTGCCGAGATCAACGCGGGGTCGCTGAAGTCTCAACGACAAAAATCGGATACAATCGAACATAGCCAACAGGAACCGAATAAGATCGAATATATATGGCCACACGGAGCCGAATAATAAAGAAAGAAGTGGATGGTTTACTGCTTCTCGAGATATAGCATTGGATCATATTAATTAAAATATCTCAATTATCTTAAATTGTACTAAAAATAATAATAAATAAAATAGTAAAACAAGGTTTTCTTTCTTTTATTAAGAGATCTTGCGATTCCCAAAACATGAACGCTAGTCCGACGGAATTGTTTAAATGTCCATAATTCTGCTAAAAGAAATTGTAAAAACCTCGGCGGTCCCGATTAGAAAATCTATTCGCGCGAGCTCGCACTCAACCCTACATGCCATTCAAAGCCTTTTGGTCAACTTTAAAATGCTGAATTGCTACATCGAATATCTTTTTAACCAGGTTATTATACCGGTAATTTTTATTTTGAAAAGCGAATAACTGTAGAAAGCAATATTCGTGTGTGAACCCTTCGTATCACATAAATTCACTTTACTTACGTCGGATCCTTCTAAGGTTACGACTTTACCATATCCCCTTTATGAAATATTGTTCGCGTTTCCTTATTACATTATATTTGACTTTCAGACACAACAACAAGTTGTGACGGCAAAGTATAACATACGGAAAGACCAGATATATCGGAAGTTTTACAAGTTGCTTTTTATGCTTTTTCCTTTGTTCCTCTTAATAGAATCAGTCGCAATAAAAGCCCTACAAATACGAATGCACGCCCAAATTCGTATCGTCCCCCTTTTTTACGACTTCTGTAGGGTACGCAGCTGGAGGAAGTTATTCAATTGGCGTCCTGTTATACAAGACTAAATGATCTGTATTTGATAGTGAAGACTTTATACGGATAAATTACGCAGGCTACAACATTATTGGATGAAATAAGGTAGCTATAAAGTTTAAAATTGTCAAATTGTTACACCAACAAAAACAAACGAGATATATTCAATATTCTTTATTTATCGAAACAAAATACAACAATAGCGATAGATATTTATAATTCTTTCGCGTATTGATCCGCGTAGGTAGCTGGTTTTTAGAAGAATCTAACGTAGCTCGATGTTTCGATGAAGTCTCTTTCATCTTCTTCTGTCACGACTCGCTTCAGAAGAAGATGAAAGAGACTTCGCCGAAACGTCGAGCTACGTTAGGTTCTTCTAAGAATCAGCTACCTACGCTGATCAATACCCGGAAGAATTATATTTCATCCGCGAAAACCGCAAAGCATTTATAATTGTATCCAGTCACATCGTAGATTCAATCTAACGGTTTCCATATTTCTTCACACATAACTGGTCCTGTGAGACGATTTTCTGAACATACTATGGGAGCTAATATCAAGCTCATCCGTGCTGCAGAATCAAATAAATTCTAGCAGTATAATATTAGTTTCCCAGTACATTTATTCTTAAGGATCAGTCAATGGATTAAGTTGGGTTTATTTCTACAATGTTTACGTAATTTCCACACTCTAGCTTGCTAATATTTCAACCCCAAATGATTTATGGCGCCCTTTGATGGGAAAGGGGCTTTTACAACGGCACTCTGAGGTAAACCACAATTAATAAAAACATAAAAAATGTGTCTATGTCCTTATAGAAGAAATATAGAAGAAATAGAAGAAAAGTCCACCAATGAGAATTTATCAAATAAACATAAAGATAATAAGGTAAAGAAGAGTCTTTAGCCAAAAAATAATTATAGTGTCACATATGACTATGATCTCACGGTACAGCAAATATAGACGTGCCTTCTACATACTTTTAATGTGTGTATTACCGTTCACTGATATCACAGCGATTCAAAAATCGTACATCTAGGGAAGTGACTGATTACCCTCGATTACAGACATGAATCACGCCAATCGGCCAACGATCTATAATCAGTTTAACAAAACGGAATTGATTGAATATGTAATGGCCCTTTAGTACAATGGTCAAGCCCGCCAGCTGCACATCACTTAACGTATAGGCAATTAATTAAACTATTGGAAAAACGGCGATAAAAATAGTCGCGATAAATTTAGGGGGCGCCTTTTTTTAATTTTAGATACATACCCCAGCGCTTCAGCGTGACTAAAAAAAAACCAACAGCAAACAACGCTCAACCTACGCGCTAGTTGCCTAGGTGGCTCATGTTTTACAAACACCCATTCGAAAGAATAATAATCCTTCACTGATGATATCTCATCATAAAAATTGCGAGAATTTCCGCGAAATAATATTTGGTTTTTCCATATCCGCACGTGAAGTGTGCACCGCGGACAGAGGGAAAAAGAAGGATGAAAAGTGGTGGTGGGCGTGGCTCCGTTGCTAAGTTACGGACGCTGTGGGGGTAAGGTAAACTGGTGGAACAGTAACGTAAAAGCTTTCCTCGGGAAAGCTCCTCTCGCTGGAATTCCATAACGCGTATATATATGTATATACAGATATATATATAGTTTAACGAGCTTTATGGATCAAAGTTAATTAAGAGTGCGTCTATAGAATCAAAATTTGCGCGCGGTACCCACATTTTTCGGTAAGTGAACATTTCATTTTTCGTTTATAACTCTATTATTCGTTTACTCTGCTGTTGGGCGTAAAACGTAACAGGTGGTACGATGATTTTTTCGCCTTGGCACTTCTATGCCATTCTGCCGCAACACCACAATCAATTCGGAGATAATTAGATCTCTTGCTAATAATAGAGATGTTATTTTAAGCACGTAACCTTCTCACGAATCTCGTTTTCAATTTATGTTAACCCCATCCCGTATCTACTTTAAGTTTATCTATGTAAATTTAATTTTACCTTTAAGCTCTCGGCTTTGGGAGCCTTCGCTTTTCTAATTTATTCAGTTTAATATTCTTCCCAAACATAAATTTGTTTTGAAGGTACGCCTAATTTACATGTAATAAATATTAATCCATTCACACACATATTTAAAATAGAACATCTTATTTCGTCACAATTATGAAAGTTTTAACGGTTCAATTATTCCTCCGGAATACGGCATGTTCTTTTAAATGCAGTACGAGTTTTTACTATTGTTATTGCTTCGGCAGCTGTAAATAGCGGAAAATGTCTTCTGAAACTCGATTTTATGTTTTGCAACCCGCTATAAAACGGACGTCTACATAAATATTTAGCAATTTCTCTTTCCGTTAGAAACTTACGATATACGTGGTCGATATCTAAGGAGGAGAATTTGTTGTCTAGTAAATACAATGCTTTTGTAAGACGCTTGTTGTGTAGTCTACTGATGTGCTTTGGCAGTTCAAATCGTTGCATTTTCAAAGGATATAAAATTCCCTGTATTTATTGAATACTAGATGTGACGTACACTATCGAAAAGAAGAGAATATAAAGCAGAAACAGCATATTCGAATTTAATTCAAATTTACAAGATTCTCAAAAACTAAAATTGAAATGCTGTTACGTAATTTCACGTACCGTTTTTAAGCCACCCTAAAAGATAGCAAGGTAAGGGCAATGTGAATATATTGAAGACAGAACATGGAAAACAGTACACAAGAACTTCAAGCCACAAAAAAAACCATATACCATTTGTTGCTGCTGTCGTACTAGATCAAGAATTATGACGACGTCATATTGCACTCGCATGGTGTTATACTACATGCGTTGTGAACATTAACGTAATTTTTACTACGAATATGCATTAGATCTATGAAGCTCGCGATTATTTTTATTTTATATTCTTAAAAAGTGGCGTTAAAACTTGATATCAAAAGGGGAACAAAATTCAAAGATAAGGTCATCGCCTTATTTGCTTGAGTCACAAAAAAGTATGATACCGTTAGCACCTATGTATAAAGAAAACACATATTAGCACTTTATACATTCACATAAAAATTTTGATAGTGAAGAAGGACTTCAACGAACGACAAGCAGAAAACGAAAAGCTCAAAATAATAAAACCTTCGTTCCCTGCTGGCTGAAAATATTGGTATGCCTTTTTTATCCATTAATGAGCAGATATTGGGCGCGTTCAGCGGATGCAACTGTTGTGAAGCAGTTTAGTGAATAGCCAATAGGAATAGATGGGCCTTAGATTTTCATCAGTTATTCTAGATCAGTATTCTGATAGGCATTCAGTTAAAGTGTTCATTTAAGAAAATCAAGAAAAGTTCGCATTTAAAATTTGCTGCGCCTTCTTGCCTCTGCCAATCTCTACCTTACGGAGGAGTACCCCCTGAAGTACAGAAACCTTATCACCCTGTAGCCAGAAGAGCTGAGTAGTGAGATATATTGACTGTGGTTCCAAATTTATCGCAACACAGACAGTTGTGCTTCTGCAACCACAATAATAAAAACCTGTCTTCTCAATTCATTAAAACACGAGAAAGTAGCACAAACGAGAATACAGGGTATTTCATATACTTTGTTAATATGTTATGCCAAAGTATCGTTTTCGAAACATTAGTTTTCACCAAGTTGGAACTATTTTAATTGTTTGAAATATACCAAATATTATTTAAATAAAGAAGAGACGTGAACAATTTTTTTTTTGTGCTTGGCTAATAATGGATTGTTCGAAGATACAACGTTCTTTTTCCTCTTAATTTGGACTAAAGTTTTATTGATTTTGAGCGCTAGCATTCCTGTTTATGGAAGAAAAATCTCTTCTTTGTGTGTTACCTCAATATTAATCCCATAAATAATGGCTAGAAAAGGAAAGGATGATAGTGTTTAGTTTCTTCTTTATTTCAGTTGTTTTTGATTTATTTTGCTTTTCATATCCAAGCACAATAAAATGAAATACTACAACGATAACTACATCGCTTTCGGAGTTTTTTCGAGGAATGCACTACAGAACCTAATACCTACTTTTACCGAGAGTAAGATTGTTGTTAAATGTATCTGTCCACAATATCGTTTTAGAGCCGTTCTATATAGGGTAACTGAGCGAGTAAATGTTTGTAATAAATGCTATTTTAAGAACTACTGTGCCTGGAAGAGCATTGGTTACAGATTACAGGCACGAAGGGATTTTGTAAAATATTAGAAAATAATATTGTACCAGTTTCATGTGGCGGTTCTTTTGTGTCTAAACAAAGACCAAAACATCTTAAACAAGATTTTCAGCGAAATAATGCACCTTATTGTTCACCTTACTCCTTCATCCTTAGATTGCCATATAGTCATTGAAATATGTTAAAGATAACAGAAGCATGTTATCAACGTGGATGTCAAAAGTGTTAAAATGTAAAAGTAAAACAAAACCATTTTTTTTTATTATTATTTAAAGAAGCAGCAGCTGATACACTCACGTGGACATTTGCTGGTCGTATGAATGCATCAGTTGCTGCTTCTTTTAAACAATATTAAAAAGAAATCCCTTTTACTATTGCATTTTAACAGTCTTGACTCTAACAAGATCAATAACATTGTTTTTTTTTTGTCTTTGAATATATTTCCACAACTTAAGGATGACCATGTTAGGACGAAATTAATTGGTATTGAGATACAATTTGCCAATGCTATTCTGTGAGTTTCTGTTGATCATAAATCTTGGAGATATGATAATTCTAAAAAGCATTCTTATCACTTGTTGGTGTTTTGCTTCAGAGCTTTAAATATATTACTTACTTCGCAAACATAAATCGCTTCAATATGCCGTTTAAACGACGTAACTTTACGAACTGCAAAACCTCAAATAATTCCAACTTCACGAGTGAAAAGAAAACCAAAGAATTCCATGAATAATAATCCAAAAATCGGAATCAACTACGCACCACCTTTCACAATCGACGTAAGAACTTTTCCCCCAGCTAAATTGAAAAGAAATCGGTTATATTCTTCGGTATTGTGCTGTAAAATCGTGACGAGGCGAAAGCAAAAAAGGCGCGGCCAGCAATCGATGGCAAAGTGCTATAGTTCCTCAGAAATAATGCTTCGAGTGGTCCAAAATTTATTTCTTTTGAAATCTAGAAGCCGAAATCTGACATGGTGCGAAATGGACGTAGTTACTTAGTTGATCTTTAAATTGAAGTTTCTCGAATTGAAGGCGGTTCTATATTTTAAGTTAACGTCGGCAATTTATTAGAAGCCTTGGGTTTCGTAGGTGTAAGGTCGAGATTTTTAACACTTCGGAATTTCAATTTATATCGCCCCGGCGCTGAATGAATTTACTTTAGAGAGAGCTGCAACTTTAACCGCTGATGTTAAACTAACTCGGAGAAATCTAATATATTGCAGTGTTAGTTGCCGGACCGTTAATCCTTTGCTATTGTTGGTATTTGATTTACTCTTATCGCTTTTTCCTGTACTTTGAGGAAGATTGTAGAAGTTTTAAATTGAATGCTTTAAAGCTCTTAGGCTTGGGAATTCTATCGATGCTGTGTAAGATGTACTGAATCTGAAATATACAGCGTGTCTACGGATAAAGCTGACAAAATTGATTGTTCTCAGATGTAAAATGGTTCCCTTATATTAAAAAGAGCTTTAATTATTTAGTTTTTCCTTTAATTAATTAGAATGGCAGCATAACACGAATAACATGGGAACTTTTTCGGAAAACTAAAATCTGTTACATTCAGGAGAGATGCATTTGATGTATCGTGCTTAGTGCTTAACCATTCTCCAATCCAATGCATAGAAGAACCATTTAGGTGGATAGCTTCATCCAACGTAGGTCGACGATATAATTTGTTGATAAAAAGGTATTTATTGTAGAATTAAGCTCAAAAATGTGGACATCACTCAGGTAAACAATAAATATTCGAAGAATTCTAATAATCTGTGTATTTATAAGCAGTAAAACAGCTTGGCATCTACTATTTACGCCTATCTAAATTGGCAAATTAATTGAATTACGTATTACTGCTACATTATACTCCTTGAATTGAATTGATATTTCTTGATGTTTAGTTAGCGTTGAACAATTCGATAGTCTATTCCGCTAAAAAGCTAAGTTCCGATTTCATGGCAATCCATTTCTTATTAACGTTCTATCAATCGTTTCCTTCTCATTTAATCGATTAGGTTCTTGCTCCGACCGCTGGCGCTGAGGTGGATTTCATTTGTCTGCAGTATCCTTTGCTGCAGTTGCTATGGTTACGTTTTGGACTCCTTGAAATTGTAAATTATTTACGAGAAAATTTGATTGTGTCGTCCTGCTGTAAACTTTGTAGAATAAAACCATGTAAAATTAAAACAACGTAAGGCGACGTACACGAGGCTGATGACTACAATTTCTCCATTTCGCATTTTATTCCTTAATTCCAACAAGAATCTTATGTACAGATTCCCTTTCAGCCGTATTTTGTAGGAAAAACATTGGATATCACAGTTAAAAGAAATCGTGGTAGGTATAATAAAGTCGAGATATGTATATTTCCTTCTGAACTTCTATATTGCATTCGGGAATAGGATTTTCTTCATTAATCCTGGCGTTTCTTTAGCTTCTCCGAATATGCATAATCAACCCGCGAAAACAAACTTGATTAAAAGTTGATCGCCTACGAAGCTTTCAGCTCCGGGGAAAATTCAAACGGATGTAAACGGAGAAAAAAACGCAGAGGTTGAGGATTTAAAAAATCTCAGCGCTCGCTTTCTGGAGTCGGAACGAATTTTCGAGGCATTTAGGATGGTCTCGGTCTGTTTCAACTTGAGCAGCTGATGTGACATGCATAAGTAATACGATATGTCAAAGAAAATTTAAAATTAATTTAGCTTAGCTTATTGTCGTTTTATCTACATTATGGGTAAAACGACAACGATATATTCGCAAATATTTTTGAATAGTTTACTTTAGCTATCTTTAGATCTTGAAAGAATAAAGAAATGAAGATGTTTCGCGAGTGGCGATAATATATTGCTTTTGCATTATTATATCCATTCTTTGATGTATCTTAATTAACTTTAATCGCTTGTTTTCTGTTGGGTTTTAGCATTGTAGCTTAATTCTCACAAATTGGCAGCTTATCTTTTTGAGATTTGTTCAATTTGCTTCTCCTGTCAATACTTGACTCTGATTCGCAAAAAATCACTCCATCCTTAGTTAATAGCATCCAAGTATCGATTATCGACTGCAATAAAAAAAGTTATGGCATTTTTACGTATAATGCAGTAACAAATAAAAGGCGACCCAGCCCTCGAACATATTATAGCGTGATGTAGTGGTTTTCCTCTAACGTCCATGCGTGCTTTGCTTACTTACAATCGTCTAAAATAAAGCTTTAATAATGAATCTAGGACGGACGGCTGTCCTTCTTTTATAAAGCGTCGGGCTCGGCGTTCTTCATAACATATTAATGCGCCGAATGAATTCTTAGTTAAATAGGAAATTATTTAAGCGCCCGACCGTATCTCTATTTCTATACGAGCGCGTCAATAAATTGATCTTGTCTGCCAGCGGCATGCCGTCTGCTTGTGGTGGGAAAGAGTGAAGCTTAACGAAGTACGTCAAGGTCGCTACTTGTATGATCCTCAATTTGTTACTAAATATTAATTAATTAATTGCAATGGAGGTACAGTAAATGTATATTAAACTATTCCTTCTGAATACGATGATAAAAGTTTGAATTAAATATATTAAGTAACAAGTCGCATTAAATCCAACGCTTAATTTGCTTAAAGACAAACAGGTAGAAAGAATGTGCTTAATTCAAACTTCTCGTATAAGGCCCTATATTGTAGACTACGTTTCCATAAACGTCTTTTCAGAAGTAGATGAAGCTACATAGATGTATGTATATCGGTTGCACCTTTTATTTGAATAATTAGCAATTCCTGTTTCTTTTAAAAGCTTCGTTGTACTTTGCTTGTCTTTTACCTTTGTGATGCCACGATTAGTGAAGTTTCTTTTGTGCATTCACCTTTCCTGGTATACCTCTGGCTCCAATAGACCAAGATTTAAAAGCCACACAATTTAATAATTAAATTATTAAAAGTTGTTATTGAATACTTGCAGGCTAAATACACTTGCATATCTGCGCTGCTTAAAGCCAGACTGGTGCTTGATTATTTATTCAAGCTGAAGGTAAAATTAGGTGTACATTGAGAAAAAAGTTGTGATTTCTACTTATGCTAAATACTATATTACAGGTTAGCCAAAAATAATTTTTTTAATTTCAACCTTGCTGAAATTCTTGTACGCCCAATTAGTGATTATGAGAAAGCGTATTAAACACACGCCGCTAGCACCATGAGTTTGACGGCGAAACGACTGCATTTTAATTAATACGAAAGGAAAATTCATGGTAAAAATAAAAATAGAAGATCGTCGTACACATACGTTCGCTGAATAATGGGGCAAACGTACATTACGTTTTGCGCATTTTAAAATGCAGCATGTGTCGCTGATATACGAAAATAGCCTTTACTCGATTCCATTCTATGGAAATTCATATTTAAGCAAACGTCCGATGAGAAATATAATTCTCATGCAAATTTAACATCAGCATATTTTTGCATATAATTAATTCGGGAAACGACGGTGGCTAAGAGTGTACATGGGCGCCTGTATATATGGCTTTTTCGCTTGCATGTTTAACGCCGCTTTAGGACGTTATAGTATTAATTAAAAAGTGTAGTCTAGGGTACTGCTATATGGTATGCTAGGTATCCGTCATACTGCTATAAGTGTAGCTATAATTAGACATACATATAAAGACATTGTCAAGTCATACGTGTACCAGGGTGTGGCACATGAAAATATTGCCTGGTAGGATTGTTTTCCTGTAATTTCTATGCAAATTTCAACGGTATTTTTACTCTCGGCGTGTTTCTATTTCCGTTTCTCTATATGTGCACTTTACTTAGCGTTTTCAAGTTCAACGTAGCTACATATAATTTCATATAGAAGTACTAAGTTTGCTTACATTCGGTTGCATCGAAAACTAAATAAATCTGTGTATGTTTCAAGAAAAATGGAAAGAAGCTACGATATAAACACCTTTAAAATAATATATTTTGCCCATCTACATTCACGGTTTACTTTTTTGGGGAGCAAATTCAAATTTAAAAGAAATATTATTGTGGAGAATCTTCGAAGTCCTTTAACTCACACGTGCGGAGGTGTTGTATTCTTACTTCGTTACTTATGCTGTAATTAATGTTTGACTAAACGAGTAAATTAAACACCCCTCGAGAGAATTTTCTTTTGAAGCGCTTGGTTGTGCAACATCGGTTTCAGTCGGTAAGATTTTTTGGGGCACCAGTCATAGAACGCATTACGGCCGAATAGTGCGTATGGGGTTGCATAGCGATCGGCGTTTATTGCGATTACCTTTAATCTGAGCATAGATCCGCTATACAAACCTTATTCACTTCTCTTTTGTTGAATTGTCTTTCATTTACATGTTTATAGGTAATACAAGCATTTTTTATGCTAATAAATTTGTTTTGCAGAAGTTTTTTGGTGGTGCATTTTTAATTGCGGCCAGTGTATGTTATTTTATTGTTATAGACGTAAATTGTATTCCTAGCGAAATTGCAAACATTATAGCAGAAAATGTTCTAAATGTTTTAATTACTTTTACCATATTTATTGCGCGTCCACTTCTCTAATATTTTTTTTAGCACCGTAAAATGTGCGTAGATGCCGTTTTCACTAATAAATTCCATGTTATACAGCCGGTGTTCCCTTTTTGGAATTGCGATGAACAACTGTTGCTTCTAAATTATGTAGTAAGATATTTCTGGACCGCCTGTCCACCCATCGGGAAGAATTTTCGGTGAATAATTCATGCGCTCGATGTTGGAACGTTCTTTCCGATATTATAAACGTTTGCGTCCTCCGTGTTTGGTTAGATAGCCAAATATGTCTTGTAGTTTATTGGACATTGTTTCTGACAATATTTAGGAAAGTAAGAGTAAACTAATTTCCATGCTCCAACTACATTTCGGTCAATCATTAAGTTGAATGTTCTTTTGATGACTCTCTCAGGTCTAAATAACTCTATTCTTATTAGTAACCCCAAAATATCTGAAGCAAACTGGATAACACGTTAATAATTTAAATATATCCGAATGTACCTCTGCTTTTCGATTGTCTATTGAAGTTTAAATTAGTGGAGCCAACCACGAAACAATAACGTGCAAATCAACAATAACACCCGCGTTTCCTACGACGAATCGAGAATAGACGTTACCACCCCAGGGAAATTATAATGTTGCCTCTTTTTTAGTTCCTGATAAAATAAAATTATGTCTAAAGTCATGTGAGTACAGTTTCTACGATGAAGTTCTTAGTTCATACATAATGAATGCATGCCCTTAATAGTACTTCTTAGAATTTTATTTATTTATTTAGATTTTGGAAGAAATAGTTGTTATTGGTGGAAGATCAGTGCGATCGGTCAAAAATAGCTGTCAGTGTTTGCGAAATATTACTTTAATTGTAAGAATTGGTCTAAAATTAATAACGTGCACCAACACTACTTAGTGATACAAAAAACTAAAACTGGTACAAGAGATTGTTTGGATATCATGCACGCAGTAAGAGAAACGCCAACGCCGACAATGGGGGTAATGTCCTATATGTAGAAAAATAAAGTCGTAAGGCCTGTTTGGAAGTCCACCAACGCTTTAAATCCTTGATGCATAAAGAGGAAAAATTTATTTACCTTTCAGGCGGAAGTCTCGATACTTACTCTACTTGCGCATCATGTAACTGATCTCAAGGTGACAGGGAGAAACAACAATAAAGTAATATCAACGCCGAACTGGCCACTAGAATCGTGTCTGTTACCAGACTGCCACAGAGCTCTCTCTTTAACAAATAATGGCTTATTTGCAATAATAGTAACAAGGAATCTGACAGACTGACTAGGATAGGCATTAGACATTGCGATATACGGTCTACAATCCCCATTCCGACAGCATTGAAATACCTGTGAGTAATTGGATATTATCGGGAACATCTGTTCAGGGTAGGATTTACTAGAAACCTATCCTGCAAGGACTGCTAAGCTAACAACGAAGCAGCAGAGCACGTTTTCTGCAAATGTTAAACTGCAGCATCGATGAGAGGGATCTTGCTATGCAAAGTCCTGATCTAGGCCAGGATAGGTGGTTCGGTTGACATAATTGGCCTACTGTAGCCGAAATGCTGTTCGATATCTTACCCTATCACTGTCAAACATCTTCTGGTTAACACGTTTTCTTTAATTTCACATCAAGCTGAGAATGTTAGACAAGATCGACCAAGAAAATAAGCTGACAATGGAGGAAACATTGCTACTTACTCAAGAGCAATATGGCCGACATATTAAAAAATTCGAATTAATTAGATACAACTTTATTCCACGAATACAAACAACGCAAGATGATTATTTGGCGCTAGATAATACAAAGAGAAACGAGATAGAGTTATTACTTTGAGCCGCGTTGAGTTACGATTAACTTCCGCCGCTGCGCCGCGCAAGAGGGGTATATCATTCTTATTCGACGCACAAAAGCGTTCGTCTTACATCATTCTGCACGGATCGCTTAATAAATTAAAGATATCGCGGGTTCTCCGGAAATGAGACAGAAGTTTTCGCGAAATCTCGAGAAATACGGCTCTCGTCTGTCTGCATCGGCGAAATTGAATCGAGACTCTAAAGTCCCCAATTCAGCTAAAAGCGATAAATGTTTGTTTGGCTGTTTACCGGCGGACAAACACAAACAGGAAGCGGACAAAGGGGTCGGAAGACACTCGCTGGACAAGCTTTTTAGGCTAGTAATTCAATTTCAAGTGAAACTTTGTGTCAGTTGCGCTAAAGTACAGACTACGTCCCTCCAATAGATAACGTTGTTAACAATAAGCTAGCACTATTCGTACACTGCATTCATCTGTACTGTGGAGTTGACTATAAAATGAAAAGACAGACCTTATTAAGGTAAGGGAAATTATGATCACCCATTATTTGTTGCAAATGTTTATAGATAGTAACTTCATTGCTGGGGGCTTCAATGTAATGTTTACCCTTCGTAGAAAAAGATATCCGTTGTGCATTTAGATGGAACTAACAAGACTAAAAAAAGTGTATTATTGGGCAACAGGATAGAATAGAATGTTTGGAAACTGCAGTTCTTAGACATTGGCAAGCGTATGCCTGAAATATGGCGGGCCTAATTGATAATTGGTTCAACCAATTATCAATTAGGTCTAAATCAAAAATTTGATTTAGAGGGTTATTTTATGACCTTGCCACCTATTATTGCATATTTGCTATCATGTTATGGGATGACAATATCGTTCTAGTAAATGTTCTAAAGCCGCAAAAGCGCGTTCAAAAATTCCATATACTTAGTGGTATGTTCTTAAGAGGTTTCATATTCGAACGCACTTACTGAATACTTTCTAGATTTCAAAAATCTAGATTTTAGCCTCTTCTAAAAATTTACTTACTTAAACGTTTATGTAACAACCGTATAAATATTGTATTTAACGGTTTCCTCTTTTATATATTTTTTAACCACAATAAAACTTAGATCCAGTCACAAAATTTGCGGATCATTTACTTTTTCAAAGGTTATTAAATCAGATATTAAGATATATTTTGAAATTTTTTTTGAAATTCAGAAATCGAATGAATTGTATTAATATTAACATTTCGTATCCTATAGCGTGCATCTACATGCCTCCGCTTCCTAATAAGCGCTTTGAAACGATATTGCAAAATCACGCAAGCGAAATTTTGAATTCCTGAACTGCGGCTCTAATAAGGTTTCAAGTTGTTATTAGATTAGTTCACATAGTTGTAGTGACGTTATGTAATGTACGCTATTAGACTGCGGAAAACTAATTTCGCAGTATGCTTCCTTCGCCAAAGATGCAAAGTTAAATGTTTTTCATGTATACAGCCCTGATCATAAATATTAGACCTCTTCGTTATATACGAATCCTTTTCGGCATATTGGTTATTACGTTGTAACAACCTTTAGTTGCTGTTTTGAAATTGCATTTAATTTTAGACAGTTTAACTTTAGGAACATATTACAGGTGTTCAACGCATGTGCTGGTGAAATAATTTTAGTGCAGACGATTTAAAAATTATTCACGGTTTGCCTGAGAACGGTTCTCCGACGAGTGACGCATACATACAACGTAATGATTGGTATTAAATAGTTCGGATTGCATACTTCCCATCTTCGAACAAATTGAACACCCGGCTGTCTGAGTTGTAATAAGGAGAAAATTAAGCTCAAGGTTTTGCTTGGAGGACAGAGATTTTCATCGAGTGAGGAGGCCATCACATTCGTAAACGCCTATTTTGCAGAAGAGGATGCTAACTACTATTTAGAGGTTGAGTGTAGGCTTTCACGACCGTAATCCATACTAGAAATGTCTTTCGGGTGATGTCGCGTAGTTAATATTTTACTAGACTAGTCTTTAGTCTTTAGAAATCTTCTGAAGAAGCTGACAGCATCGTTAGCGAAACGTCAAGTAACTATTTAGAGGGATTAAAGATACGATACGATAGCACCGCTGAGAAAAGTATCTGGACTAATGGGAATTGGGAAATACGAAAAAATAGAAACAACCGATATATCCAACCTATAACATAAGTAGGAGCATAGCAATGTGTCAGGACTTTCTATTGTCACACTGCAAAATGCGGCAAATTTTACATACATATTTTAGTACTCTTTAAAATAAAAATAAATAAAATATGCAGTGAACATCTTGGACTTTCCATGGATATTGTGCGACTTGTAAATTTACATAAAATAAAATCAAAAACTAAACATATCTGAAGCTCTTTTAATCTTGCCCAGGTAAAGGGCATTATTTTAATATTTAATTTTCGATTTACTTTAAGCTAATAAGTAGCGCGCTAGCGTTAATTTAGCCATGACGCAGCTACTTCGTCGAGAACCGCAGTGCAGGCGAACTGTTTTGAGAGACTTTAGAAACTGTTAGTCTTTATTATTCGTGATTAAGACTAATGCTATATCTTCGTTAAATATTTTATCTTGTCAGAGAGAGATGCTCGTTAAAGACTAGACGTCGCGGCGGTTTTATATGAGCAACGTACAAGATTATTCGTTCTAATAGCGCTATAACAAAACGAAAAAGGGAAGGTATTGAGTCCTCTTTCCATGCAATACCTTTTCCTCTATAGCGTGCTATTTGTCAAGTTAGTGTATGTATAACGTCAGGTAGAGGGTGTACAAGAAGCTTTAGTACCTACCGTATAGATCGTCCTTTCTTTTGGTACGTAATTTATGAAACCTTTTAACGAACAAGGAGCTTTAGATGTCCGCAAATACTACACGTCAAATGGCCGGCAGGCTCTTGGAAATTTTGCTATATATGTTACTTCGTACCAACAAATTAATTGCCAATCCCAAACAATTAGGGTGTAATATTTCTTTGGTTTTTGTTATCTACGGTTCTCGTAAATGGACGTTAACTTACTTTGTGCAAGTTTCATTTTCGAAAAATAGGAAATACTCGTTTTATGCATGAAACCGGGACCTTATTTTTCTGCAAAGTATTAATTTTTGTACTGTTATATTGGTACGTTCTAAATATTGGGATTAAATTCTTGAATTAGTCCTAACCTTAGTGTAATTAATTATTCCCTAACATGCGAATGGTAACTCGGGATTATACTGAACCAACCGGAAAAACTTTTACTTGACCTTGATAGAACTCGAACGCACACCGTTTAGCTTTGCCACAGTCAGAGGCCAGTCCTTCTACCACTGGTTCACCGAGAATAGATAAATTAAATTCTTATCTTTTTTTTCTAAATTACACGAAACGAAAAGAAATAAAAAAATATTTTATGTAACGATGCTTCGAAATAATCCTTTCCATCATTGCGTGGAAGACATGCATCAATTTCTAGAATATCGAATAATGCCGGATTTAATCTAGCATCACGTAGAATCGATACTTTACTGACATTAGTTAAAATTTACTGACGTTAGCGTGTGACGCATTCCTGAAAACGAGATTATTTATGGCCGAATTGTTACGCTTTGAATGGCGCAAAACGTGAAGGCGACGTCAGAAATTAACTGAAATATTCTACATTTTGAAACCGTCTAGCTTTCCTCGCAAAAAAATCGCAAAACACTTACCAAATTTAAGTGTTTCCTGTGATATTAAGGGAAGGCGAGGTTTCCGTGTTCAACGTTCATCAATCTTCGTTACTTCATTCCGATATAACCTTATTTCTAAAGGGAGCTTCAATACCATCTTCCCTAACTCAATCTTCTCGAGCGGGCTTCTTATCTGCGCCTCACATATATAACGTTGTTATTTCTTGTGTGCGGATTTGTAATTCAAATCTTTAATACTTGCACGTAGGCGAAGTGTCTAAGTTATACTTTTCTTGAACGTAGGGTATATATCAGAAGCTTTCGAAGGATTTATGTATTTATATATAATTTTATATAAAACTTTACAACGTTAAAATAACACGTTTATGGTGTTTAATTGTTTTGTTGCTTGAATGGTCACATTTTCAAGAGTATGATATGGATATTGAAATCTGGGTCAGCAAGTTAAATTCAACAAGCTAGTGCCATCTGATGGATGTAGAAGCTCAAGGCTAAACTTTTCCGCCTTGCCTCATTTCTGAAATCTAACCACTTCATTGAAAAAAAATTTTGAAAGAATCCATGCTGGAACACGATCTGTGCATATGCATGAAAAAATAACCTGTGCCACCTTGTTTTATTTCTGGGCAAATTATATGATTAAGCTAGCAGATTATAAATAAAAACAGAATCAAATTTAAGATAGATACCCTCTCAAACAGATAACATCCGGGAAATTTCGACATTTCAACGGAAGGTAATCTAAATTGCACCACCTACGTGCACATACTTGCCCATCAACTGCAATTCGACGCCCTGACGCTCATCCGAACGTTCATCCCGTACGATCCAATTTCGTGCGGCTTAACGGAGGAAGAGGATACTCCCAACGAGGACAATTATCCCCGCTCGGGAACGGACTACTCCACATTCTGACACCAAAAGAACTGCGATCAGGTTAAATTTCGTACGTCTTATGCTTTTATAAATCTTTCGGAGTTCGTACGGAATTCGAGCATCCGCGGTGTCAATTAATTTTAATGGCGAAGTCTTTGAATTTTAATTTAAATGCAAATGCTGGTCGCGGAAATGTAATATGAGAGAGATGTAGGCCCAAGCTTGGGCTAGGCGACGGTTGCGAACAATTCAAATCCTGTTATCAATAATCAATTATAATTACTAGCAATAAAGGCGGAAACACGAAACGGACGACTTCGCTATTTGAATTAATTGGAAAATGTCGCATTTCGAATGGAGAATTGAATTTCCAAGCTGTAGTTTTCTGCGAATTTTGCAAAATTAGATTCAGATCCGCTGTCGCAAAGTAGCGGTTAGGTATATAATTAGAGTTATCATTTAGGTCATTCCACGGTAACCCCTGTAACATTTGTACGCGCAAATTATTCTAAAATTCGTAGAATAAAGGAAAACGTCAATACCTGAGATTTTCCAATGTTGCAACGGTTCTTGGCCTCACGTTGGTTGGGAAGTTACAACGGGGTTGATGATAAATTAAATAACTGAAAACAAATGAATACTTAAATTTGAAATGTTTACTTTTATTTACTTAATGAGGTCCTTTTCAATACTTCATAGAACCTATCTTTCTCAGGTCATGTGGTTCACAAGTAATGAGTTGTCACGCAATTTTATTACAAAAAAAGGAAAAAGTGTGAATAGCAACAAATATAAAATACACAAAAACGTTTTACTGAAAGTGGGGCCACCGAGAATAGAACAAAATGAATATTAATTTTTATTAAACAACCAAAATTTAAACGATTTAGTGCAAGAAGTTTAAAATAAATGTAAATACAAGAATAAACAAACGAAAATCTGGGACTTTAGCTCAATTTACATTGAAAATAAATACGTTCAGCAAAATAAATATCTGAAACCAATTCTGTTATATGAAACAAATAAATATTAATTAAATTAATGTAATAAATGGGTGCCCCTTTACAATGTTTATAGTTAATCTTATGTGTTAAAATAACTTTCGGCCGTCGAAAGTGACATCGCCCGGCCTATCCAACTGTTCGCTCGTTATCAACAATATAGTGTTATTGGCATACTTTACGCTCTTACAGTCAACATATTTGTTGTTATCATTAATGTAAACAATAAACAATAATTTACACAGTCTGATACCGAGATGTTAAAAAACTATTCATGAATGATAGAGCAGGACCTCCGACGGCCGAACCTCGTTTAGCAATATACTGTGCGAAACATAATCGAAAGCTCTAATCAAGTCCAACAAACCACAAATGTAGCTATTTCAAAACCACATCATTATAAACGTATTCATGTCGATAAATAGCAACACCTTACGTGAGTTTCTAAATACCTCACACTTTCATCATGTGCACGTGATATGCATGCAAGGTAGGAGCCGGCATAAATTACATCGAAAAGTTTCTAATATTTGAGGTATTAGGGCGCCACCTGTTGCTAAAGATTTTGTACATAAGTTTGCGGTCCGAATAAACGTTGGAAAAAGGTTCGCAAACGTTCGACCTCCTATATTAACCGGCTGTACAGTACAACAGGTGTGTTGTAGAAGCAAAACGAGTAATCTGATCATAATTTATAACATCAATTATCTACGGTACACCTATCGATTTTACGAAGCAGTTCACACACAATAGGCGTCCTACGGTATCTTGGTAATTTCAGATTACTCCGTATAGATATTGTTACGAGGCGCCATCGCGCTCTAGAGGGTTACCGCGGAGTTTCCTTAAGTCGTTATGTCAGGCGGTAGCGCGAAGTAGATTAATTTTAGTGACTGGTTGAATATAATCACCTACAACCGATGAACAATACCAACAAGAAGATAATTGTATCTGTTTGGACGTATCGGGTGAATCCATTAGGTGCATTAGTTCGATGTGCAAAGGAAATTTTATCTACTACACATATATATTAAATGAAAGCATGTTTAAACACAATGCGATAGAACTCGTCGATAAAAGTTCTTATTGGAAAAGCATTACTGGCTCGCGCACGTGCGCGTGAAAAAATTTAAATGTTTCATAGAGGAAACCTTTGCGTAGAAAATGTTTTCCACCGTATCGTCCTGATTTTTCTGCATGCTTTGGAGATGGTAGAAAACAATGTTAGTATAATTTTCAGCTTTCTACATGGTTTATAATTATGACAGCTGGGAAGTAAAATTATATGCCGCTATGTACCGGCATCTCAAAACTAGTACCACGCGAAAGATGGTTTGGCGTCTGTAGCCTACTATTGTCACCACCTTCTCGACCAGCACTAAATGGCGCTGGGAAAAACATATTGTTTACTAGTTTGGAAATTGACGGGCAAATACAGTCGGAGGAACACCGATGACACCGGATAAGCAAAAACATGTCTGCTTGCTAATGCTTTCTCTCCTCACATTGCTTTTGTCATGAGTGACTTTATCAACACTATAGGCTGTTTTAGCATTATATTTGATCTCAGTCAATTTTGTGGTGTACTTTAATACGCACTACAAGCATATACATTAAGAACGAAATCTGATTTAATGAACCCCACCACAATATATTTTTTTCTGTTGATATGTAGTTATCAACTGAATTTTGCTTATGGGCCTGCGTATTTCAAAGTATCCAATTATTATTTGATGGACGTAGTTTGGTGAACAAACAGTCAATTTTAAAACAATTTTTTTTATTTTATAACAAAGCTTAATGTATTTTCAGTATACAGAGTTAGACTTGGTTTTACCAGTATTATAAGCATCAAACTGTGCAATCAACATCCGGTAATAAAACTAAGCCAATAAGAGTGTGCCAAATTGTTATTGCATAAGTTGGAAGTTTGGGCCGAAGCAGTGCTGGTGACGTTTTTTCATCGATTTTTCCCCAGATTAAAATGCGGTTTTGGGGGTGAGACCCATTTTTGCTGCTGTATTCACAACATATTCACTTCACACAGATTTCAGGGAAGTTCCCTCTGATATATTATTATACATTAATTGCCTCAATTACTATAAATATGTAAAATCTAAATCCGTCTCTGAATGCAAAGCTTTTCAATATAATAACGCTCCAATACTTCTATCAAATAGCATTAATGCGTAATGTTTGTTAGCTTTGTACATTATCCTAACGACCTCCTTCATTACGTAAGATGATATGGTATTTACCAGGGTGAAACTTGTGTCCCTGTAAAGCGTCGTTAATGTAGAGGAAACCGTCGTATTAATGATAATGGCTAGGTCATGTTCGCATCTCGTTTTATAATAGATATACAACTCTGTAATTTCGTTATCTCTGTTAGCTAGGTTTCCGTTTATTTTGGCGGAGTAAAGCCTAGATATAGTTAGAAATATTAAGAAAACAAGAGAATCTCTAACAAAGATCGCCAGAAAATAAGGCACCTTAGCGTTATGCCGCTTGGCAAATTGTCGGTTACGGAACCTATTAACAACCGATAAGGCCAGAAAATATCCAAAAGCGAGCTGGCGAAGCGAATACTTAGTGTTTTGTAATGATTCTTATGGTTAACTACGAAATATGAGAATTGGGATTAACTATTATGCAACAGCTCGATAGATGTGTTCAATTGTCAATTAACAATTACAATTACCAGGCAGTGTATGATTGTTCCCCTGTAAGTCAGCTATGTACTAACTGAAATTGCATATTCTGAATACAGGGTTTAAGTTTAATTTTGCACTGGCGATTTATTGCGTGAGGTAGAAGATCCCAAGAGAAACCACCAATTGCCCTTATTAGAATTTGTGGCTGCTTGAGGGCTTAGTGTGTATAACTATCCGCTTATATCACACCACTACCGCGTTTATTTTAGTAAATAGTTACTTGGAGTCGAGTTAAGAAATGGAAGACGTGTAAACATAAGTCAAAGCTGAAAATATTTTTATTAAAATTTTTACTTGTCCATTTCTCAGATATGTATGTGTCGAGCCTATGTTTGATCTAGTTTCAGGGATTCATTAATTATTCTTCGCAGAATTATTGATTTGTCTTAGCTATTCCAGGCCACCTTTCGGATATAATAATAATTTAATAAAGGATTATTTGTTCTATCGTGGGCAATTACGGATAAAAATCAAATATTACTCGAACCTTGCCTGCATATAGATATCTAGATATCGTTATACAAATAGAATTCAATATTCCTTAATGGACGAACCAACAAAAGCATGGTATTTTAGGAATATTGAGATATTGATTTGTGTAGCCAACTTATTCGTTCGCTGATGATTTCATATCGAAATAGTGTGAAGTCTATTAAGAACATTACATGAAACAAATGAAGAAGTTCATCTAAAAGGTTAAAGGTTAAGAGCAAGGTTCTATCTAGATATTGTATCAAAATGCCTTCAAAATCTACAGGGTGCAAAATATTGAACCAGAAATTATACTAAATTCAAGAACTATTTAGATTAATACATTGTCCGTCTAGAAAGTATCCGGAATTTATTATTTTTCTTAATTTTAATATATTTCTTTTTTGTTACATCCTAAGACAAAAATAATGCATCAAATAGGTTGTGCCGACTGTAGGCCATGGCAAAAATCATATAATACCAGCTGTCAAATATTGTTGATTATCAACAGGCTTAATATTTGTGAAATAATGGCGCAAGTGGAAAGAAGAAAGTTGGTGGAATATTTGTATAGAAAAGGTGTTCAAAACGTTAAAAAAATTAGTGCAATTGACTTAACTCGGAAGAGGTGCAGTATATGAGACAATAAAGAGGATAAAAAATAGGAGAGATATGAGCAATGGACCAGTTTATGGAAGACCGCGTAAGATTAGCGGAAACAATCTACACGCTTTAGTGACTTTAGGATGACAAAACCCGCGCCTAGGGTTTCGAAAACTGGCTAACAGATTTGGAAATCAACGTCAAATAAGAGCGTGTCCAGAAACTCTCCGCATTTCACTGAGAAGACAAGGTTACTTATCATGGAAACCAACAAAAATTCCTGCAATGACACCTCTACAAAAGCAACAAAGAATAGTTTTTTGCCAACGATTTCGAGACGATAATTTTAGTGATGTTTTTATATCTGACGAAAGTTGTTTTCAGCTTGGTGCAAATCATTCAAAAATCCTATCAAGAGAAAATGTTACCGTTCAAATTTCCAAATTTCCCACGAAAATAATGGTTTGGGGAGCAATCTCTCAGCGTGGTGCTACACCTCTCTGTATAATTGATGGCACCGTTAATAGTGCAAAGTATTGTGAAATTCTTAATGGCTTTCTTCTTGAAACAGCTCGTGCTTTATATCCCGAAGGGTGGCGTTTTCAACAGGATAATGCAAGATGCCATACTTCTGCCTTCACTAAAGCTTGGATGCTAGAACAAAACTTGGTAACAATTCCATGGCCAGCAGCTTTCCCAGATCTTAGTCCCATTAAAAACATATGGGGACTAATGAAAATTGAAGTAGAACGAGCAGCACCACGAAATAAAGAAGATTTGATTCGGTCAGTTTTACAAGCCTGGACAACTATCACCGAAAAGTATAGCGTTGACCCTGTTTCGGGATTACCTGAACGTTTAGTTAAGTGTTTACAGTTAAATGGAGATTGTATTAGTAAATGAGATGAATTATTGTGATTTTATTATTCAAGTAATAAAAATATATACCGTAAAATTATAGCTGTGCTTTTTGTTTTCCGGATACTTTCTAGATGGACTACACTTTTTCTACGTCCATCGTATTAAAAATTTATATTTCTAAGGGTTGTATATAGTGTATATTCCAGGCAAAAGAGATATTTATAATCAAACGCCGGTACTGTATTTGGATATTACGCCCAAATCGGTCTTAGTATTGTTTGGGTACCATGACGGAAGTAAACAAAACACCTTTCTTCAGGACTAAATAGGTACGAAATTGATTTCACAAAAAAAAGAATAGATATGACATATACGAAGTTAAGGATAAAGCAAGCATTCTGGATCCTAATATATAAAGTGTGTTTTTTAAAAGACGAATTACTCATAGAGCTAACGTTTTATAAAAAGCGCTAGGTATCCTCCTACAATTGAGGTCATAATACATAAAGGGGGTCAAAATATAACCCATACTAGAGTTTAAATTGCTTTTACACGATAAAATGTCTACTATACGATTCAAAAGCCTGTTCATTTGAATATATTTTTGGGATAAACGTAGCAATTTGTTACGATCAGATAACGTCGAATCTATGAACATTAATACCAATACCTATTCAACCTATTTTTTCACAGTTCTAATCAGCTGAAACCTAATTACTAATTCAATTGTTTTATCTTTCTTTTACAGGCCTACGAAGTGGGTGTTCTGTCTGTGTAGTAACTATATTGTGTTTAATATTTATTTTTGCAACAGTAATTCGCTAATGCTTGGTTTAGTAGTATTAACTAGGCAAATATTTATAGCAAGGAAATGCTGATTGGAAATTGAACTAATAATTGCTCTATGTGGATGAAAAGCTACGATGAGGATGTTAGTTCTTCTTTTCATACTATACATAACATATTTTTGTAGGTTAATACATAACATATTTTGTAGGTTAATATTTATTAATATATTCATTCACATAGAACATATCGGGTAGCGGAGCTCTGTAAGATAGATTTCTAATTCTGCATATTGCGGCACGAAATTTGATTTCTTTCTAAGCTTATTGACTCACAGGTTTGTGAATATTGCTCTTTTAATGATAGTGATGTGATAGTAAGTCAATAGTAATAAAGTTATCAAAACACGTAAGTAAAATAAGAATCTAGCAAACAACTGTAGTACATGCACAAAATGCTCTCCTTCGGTTTCAATACACACTCTCGTCGTTTCATGTTGTTAAATGCGTGACGAGGTGTTGCTCAGGTGTTATTAACATTTCGAATTGTTTCGGTAATTAATATCCATAATTTTAAACCATGCCCTCATCAGGCCTTATAACTGTTTTAAAAAATTTCCATTCACAAAGATTGAAGATTGAAGAAACCCCGGAGATGAATCACCCTGTATGTGGATGAAGGAATTCAAGTTCGTCTAAAGTGAAAAGCACTTAGCAGCAGCATTCGAGGCGGAAAGCGAGGACCCGGACGAGTTTTCATTTATTGAATGATACCGCGTTTCTCTACTCTACCATTCTTCTTTTCTCCGAAAACGATGTTATTAGAAAATACCAGACTAAAGATCTTGTAATCCTATTTTAGCGTAGATGGCTGCAACGTAACGTCACATCGACGCCCCACGTCTAGTTTTTGTCGAAATGTAATATCTGGACTTCTTGAAAAGTTCTTGGATTTTATTTCACTTCAGATTAACTTTATTTTTCAATATGATTCCTTATAAAGTCAGTGTTGGCTTTTAGCTTCGCGATTTGATGAACATCCAATTAAAAAAACTATGAAAACACTAGAAGGGAGGTACATCCGCGCGAACAAAGCAGCCAGAACCTTTATTTCTTTTAGCCGGTAAAGCTTAGGTACCCGATCCTACCTCGAAATGTACAGAGAAGGACATATCTCCTTTGCGAGTAGCGACAGGATAGAATGCCACTGCTATAAAGTCCCTTACACATACCAAAATCTACATAACAATGCTTCAAAGTAAATGTGGCCTTCCTGACTGCTTGTGCAATTCTCCTCAGGTCGCCTTTGAGATTCTGATGTTGGCTGTAGTTATACTGGTCGGGAAACAATTTTAGACGATAACAATTGAGTGTAAAAATATATTGATAGTACTGAGAGAAACAAATGCACTGAAATATATGTATAAATACCTTTCCTCAATTATCAAATAAAAAAAATAAAAAACAAATTCATGACACTGTTGATTGCTGATAGGATACAGATGGTTTTCAAGGAGGACATATCTGTAAGAACATTTTGCACAAATTTTGCTCCACCGCACACACTTTCCTCCTTCTTTCTAGCCACTTCTAGCCATTTTTCTGCGTTATCTGTATTTGTATCTGTGATACTGTGATGGCATTTGTTGTTTCCTGGCAGTTATTGAAAATAGTTTATAAATGTTAATTGACCTGCTTTGATGGCGGCATTTTCTTTTGTATCATGTTGTAACAATTGGGACTGGTGCGAATGGAAATGTGGGAAATAATACAACCCAGGTCAAAACTGGCCGTTGGGATTCTGTTATATTGGGCCAGCACGAAGCATCGGTTACAAACATGAATACTTCGATTGTCGAAATTGTGAAGTTGCATCATACGATTGAAGTCTCGCACTGGCTATTACTTATGAGGTGACGATCGAACGTTAGTCAGCAAACAATAATTTTGAATCTAATAATTATTTTTATTCGTAGGAATAATATTACCGCCTATCTGCGCGCCCATAGTTTGGCGAACCTTAGTAACAAGACAAAACGAATACACTGTAGAGAAGTAATAGCCAACAATATACCAAAAACCTGCTCCAGTTAGATACCTAAAAACGCGGAAAGAATTGCTAGGATTCATCAAAAAGCTAGCGTCGCAATTCCTCCTTTATCTTGATGTAAAGGAACATTTATTACGGCCTTCGTATCTATGGCGTGAAAAATCCTCCCTAAACTTCGAATACAACGTTTTTATCTCGGCCGTCGTTATATTACGACGACCGAAAGCAAACCATGCACGCTGCCGTGCGGATAAAGTCTTCATTTGAATTCTTAAAATAATCCTAAGGTTGTTATTACGCGGGTGGTGCTAGTGCAAACAAATCGATACTATTCATTTCGTTATACACGTCTGTTAGAGACGGACAACCGCCGGCCGCGAAGCGAATAAAGTTCTTTTTGTAGAACGGGAGTTTCATTGGATATTGCGAAGATACAATGTGGCTAGTATACGCTGCAACGGACCTTTGTCTTATCTCTCCTTCCTGCTTCGTTGATGTAAAAACATTGAGTAGATTGCTCGAGAGATAAAGCATTTCGGTTGGTCTTACTCCTACTTTGATCTCATACAGCCACACACATGTACGTAGAGTCACGTATAGACGCCAACCGGATGTTGGGAAACATCCATCACTATAATAGATACAATTCGCAGTCTCCCAACTTCCGTTCTGGTGACGTGTATGTGAACTTCGAGTTTGGCAACACCTCAATTAAATAAACAACAGAACATTTCTCTCCCTAATACCGAAACTATACATGGGCAGATTGAGTATTTCACGGCCTCGCCATAGGAGGGCGCCACAAGTGTACACAGTAGTCACAAGAGTTGCACTAGATCAGGAAAATGCTCTTCCGCTAAACTAACACTCAATCATTAGTAACGAATTGGGCTTAGAATTAACCATGTAACGTATGATTATTTAATCTATCTTCAAAAAACAATGATCGAAGAGACAATTTAGTTAGTGTAATTGCGAAACTTGAACCGCAATTAACTGTCTAAAACCATTGAAACGGAATGTTCATTTAAAGACTGCATAGCGTTTCCAATTCTTCTATTAGTGCTAAAAACGTACACACGCCATCTTCCCTGCGAGAAAAAGGATGCAAACACGAAATGTATTAAATTGCTCTCTCGTATTCCGTGGGGTCTCCTATTATTTTTATCAGTGTAGCTGTAACGCTAGTGCAACCTTTCCAATGAAACATATTCATTGCGCCACTCCGAAAACGCCGTTATCAGCAATCGCATTTCTGACCTACATTCGGTACTTGTGGTGCACTTCGTACTCCTAAAACTCTTGAACGGACGATAGTCCATGGCTCTAGGGTCATGTACATATGTATATTTCAATACCGGATTCTGTATTTATTGTGTCGAAGCGACATCTTGCACAGCAAAGTATGGCATGGCGTAGCCTGACGTGCTTCATGCAAATTAATAAGCGTGGGTTGCTTATCCTGATGGAGGAACAATATTGGATTTCGATGGTGTTTGCTTTAACGTAATTGCTTATTTCGTCTGTAGTATATCCGTTATTCAAACGGTAGATATGTTTAAATGAAAACCATTTTTGGGTATAATTCGAAAATTGTTTTGGCTATAAATAAATCAGACAGTTTAAGCAATTTATGTCCTTTCCTTCCTGTGGTTCCCATTAAAAATAGATGCTCAATAATTTATTTATTGCGTCATTATGATGACTGCCTAGTTACTTGAGGAACGTTGGTATTCAAGCATGGAAGAAATATGTTTTTCCACAATCTGTGACTTTAATAGAGGGTAGCGGAAGAGTTGTAAAATGTTGTTGCAAACATTTAATTTCCTCATTTTGCTTTTATTACAACGAAGGAGTTACAAGTGTTGCAAACCAAGGTTCTAGACTTCAAAATGATTCTATTTCAAGAAATTTAAAGTGAATACGTTACAATATTGCTGGAACAGCGTCCCATAGTAGCTAACGTATCCATCTATCATAAAATTCCAACCCGATTTCCCGAATATTAGCATTCCTACAAAGGTTATTACTGAAATCTAACGACTCACGAAGCCTTATTATTTAAATGAATACATTCTCCGCCGCCGTAATATCATTCTTCGTTTTACGAGTTTATTTCGCGCTGGCAGGAATTACATCATCAACACGGTACACACCTTGCGTTTTTATTAGAATTTTCAGAGCGGTCTGTCGTTGGGGTGGGCGCATTTTGACGTTTCCAGATCGAAAACAAACAATCTAATCGAAATATATTGCTTGGAACAATTCAATAAAGCGGCGCTGCTTCGTAAAACGCGCTTGCTGAATATGGAATAATTGCTTCATAAAGAGTCGACATAGCAAGTTGCCGTAGTACCCGTCACCGAGGGAGAAATTATTGGGCGTTATTAAAACCGCCGAAATTCTGGCGTTTCGTCATGCGATGCGATGAAACGGTACAAAAGCGTTGAACGGAAATTTTGTGGATTTTCTAAAAATGGCTCCCGGCAATCGAATAGTGTTTTTGTTGAACAGATCAACATTTAAAAAGCAAACTAACTTAATATTAACAAATAATTTTCCTAACACTGCTTAAGAAAACAAACATAAAGACTATGCAAAGCCCATCAAACCTTCCTTTGAATTCAACATTATTACTCACCCAATTGCTGAACTACACCCTTCGTAACACCTACACTAAGTTCCAGATATGCTGATTGTGAGATTGTTTTTTTAAAAAATACAATAGCATCCTGCATTTTGCCCAAACAAAAACTTCTCACACAGAAAGAAAATCTTTTGAAGATAATTTCAACAATGTTGCAGGAACTGTTTTGTATTAATCCAATTTATGTAATTGAAGAAACCTGTGCGGTCGTCAAGGACTAACTTCTCTTAAATTGCAGTTATTATATTGTAATAAAATTTAATGGAAATTCGCATAAGCTAGCCTAATTTCTAATATTTGAATAGATTCAATCAATCTAGAAATCAATGTAACTGGGTGGACAGTAAGAAGTAGACGGAACACGAAAGCTAGCCAAAAAAATCTGTTACCGAACTAGGCAGGACGCACAGCGCCTAACTCTGGCACGATTAAGAGAAGACATTATACCAGCAGTTTCCATGTCATGTATTTCTTCCCTATCGAACTGATATCATTGATATCAATTCAAAGTGATTGCAACTTCGAGGTCCTATGATTTAAGAAGGTACATCCTTTATCGAAACAAACTCTAATCTGCACTTCTTCTTTTACCATCAAATATTGCTTTTGAATTACGCAAATTTATGCTAAATTCCATCGCCTTCGTCTACCTATTGCTGATGTCAGCACCACTATTCAGCATTATCCTCTATAAAAGACCCAAATTATACTTCACCAATAGCAAAAAGGTGGTGTCGCAGCTTAAACGTTCTGTTCTTTAAAATTTCCGTGTATCTAAACATTTAACATTAAACTTCAAATTGAAAGGGACTGGCGCAATTAAACCGACAAACGTCAACTGCGTCAACATGACACTCGCATCATGTCTGCAAAATGCTAATAAACTATTTGTTAATATATTTGTTCATATCTATTTTAACATTATCCAAAATGTTTAACTTGCAACATCAAAATGAATCGGTTAGCGTTAACGTTTCAATCGAATCAGTTCCATATATGGTAAATTTAATCTATGACAAGAGGCATATCTGTTGTGGTTCTTACATTACGCCATTATGGGTTTTAACAGCCGTTCACTGTATACGACCTAACTGGCTACCACATATTGTCGTGAAAATGGGTGCGGCGAATGCAACGAAATCATATTCGGAAAGGCGAATTACAAGAGCAGTTCAACATGCTTTGGTAACAGCAGGCGATGACGACTCAAGGTCCTGGCAAGATAATAGGACTATGGCGGCGATAAATAGCGTAGGACTGCTGATGATCGACAAGCCATTTCTACTCGGACCCACTATTCAAATAATTGATATTGCCCAGTATTCTCATTCGTACGAAGGCCGGGCTGCTCTAATAGCCGGATGGGGAGAGCTTTGTTTCACTGATAGATTTGCTTATGACAAACTGCTAGCGGCGGAAATCATGCTTGGTCGTAACGCTAATGGAATTCTTCACAGGGAACTGACAAAGGATCTGTGTTATGGTGATTCTGGTAGTCCCGTAGTGTTGGATTCTAAGGTAATTGGCCTCGTAGTCTGTGGTTATAATTGCCAACAACTTGCTGGGCTTTTGCCAAACTTGTTTATAGAAACTTATCCTCATCTGAAGTGGATAGTTAATCATACTGGTGGCACTTTGGCTACATGCCCTTCAATAGATCTAATGAAAGATGCAATGCGTTAAATGATAGTTGCCCGCACTTTTTAATACCTTTATGGGTGCGATTGCATCCTTCTATCTTCTAATGAATGCAGAAAGAAATCCTTCAAGAAGAAAATATTCCTTACTTGAACAAGCAATAAAATTCTATTTTAGTTTAAGCTATGATTAAAATAAAATAATTTCAAGATATATACTGGACCCTTTCCATTCGCTACAGAGTCAATATTTACATTTTTGTAGCATCTGTGTAGTTGATCACTTTTGACAAGTTAGTAGTACTAAATCGAACTGATCTCAACTCAACTCATCAGGGACATCCATTACGAATCGTTTATTGATCCATAACTTTTCCTTTCCATTCACCCAAAACAAATCCTATATAAACCCCTCCGGAACAAATAGTCCCTAGTCAGTGCGCAGTAACAGCCCTGAAGATGTCCCATAAAAGTGTCGATTGAAACCGCGTCTTAAGCCATAGCCTTATGCATTTAGCTACTCTGAGGCCGTTCCTCACAGCAGCGTTCCTGCTGATCCAGCATTGCGTCTGGACAGCAATCCCCTCCTTTGCAGCATCTACGCATTGTTTCCTCTATCAAGCCTAACATTCCTATAATATTTTCACAACAGCTTCAAACGAAAAAAAGAGAAAGTTGAATAACCACCAGCATTCTAAGACCAATCTCCAAATAATTTTTAATTTAAAAACATATATCGTTTGTACTAAAATATAGAAAAAATAAACATATCTAGATAAACAAAACTCATATGAATTTCGTCACGTTTGATTCACAATGAACCCTATATAAATTTATAATTTCCATAAATTTTGTATCCCATTTACTAGCGCAAAATATTGCGCTCTATGCTATGGGAAGTAATGCAATATTCATCGATTCACCGCCATAAAAGTGGCCATAATTACAAATTTGTTGAAGGCGAAAATAAATGATATTGCTGTTACCCTGGAAATAATCGACATTTATTGTAGCGTGATGCGCAAATATTGTCACGAACTTCGACCATTTTTACCTAAATATTTATATTTCCGCATGTGCAGTGTACATTTTTCAGACGTAGCAAGTCTATTTACCTTTTTCGCGCGTGTAAATGCCAAAAATTGTAAGCATTGATCTCTTCTAATTTTCAAATTTTCAATCAATAACAGAAGCAGATATGCGAACGAAAATAGTAATTAGACACAAAGGTCCATGACCGAAAGAAATTGGGTGCTCGCCTCTAACCCTGCCGCCCTTCGGATTTCCAAATTTCCCATACGCTACTATGTTGTACCGCAAAAAGAAAATATCGCGCTACAATATTAATGGAGCTACAACGTGCTTTTGGCGGGTTGGAGATATGTTTCTGTAAATACACCCAGCATTTCAATTCCCTACACACAACAGTTCTGTGCTGTTTTGTTCGGTGAAAAAGAATGTTATGCTTTAGTATTTAAGCAAGTTGCAGAATTTCAAATTTCGGGATCGGCATTTCCCGCTTGTTGTGCTTTTTCTTCTGAATAAATTTCTGGGGATTTACATTTTCATTAAATTTTCAGACAGATGGTATACAGTTAGGCTTCCCTCTAAATTGCTGACTTAAAAATAGTGTAATTTTATTAATAATTAATTATAGTAAGAACGCTCCACCTACAATCTTTATTCACACAAATACCCTCCATTAAAACCCTGTCGGTGTTGATTGAAAAAACTTAGTGAAGCGGAGAGTAACGGAGTACGTTTTAAGGAAACCAGCCTGAATGCTCGGGACCGGTATCTTATCATTCCAAAATAAGGCATAGAACACTACGAAGCTATCCTTTCGACCAGTCAGGTAGCCCCAGGTTATGATAAGTTGGTGAATACTGGGATATGTGTACATTATCTATTTCTATTTCTTTATGTAGAATTCACCTAACATCTTTAAAAAGTACTATACTTAAGTAGAAGACGATTAAAGTAAAGACAAACAAAGATAAAAATTATTTAGAAAAAGCTCCATAACATACGTAATAGTATCGCAAGTATGTAACTTCGTGTTGTTTCGGTTGCATATACCATCGAAGAATTACCAAGCTTTTGCATTTGATTTATAAAAGATGGTACATACAGCCCTTGTGCATTTTACTGCCGTTATAAAAGCGAAGGATAGTTACGTTCGCCGCGAGTATCCGTATAGAAGAATTGTAGTTTATCGAAAATGACAATTTTTTCTTCGAGATATGACAGACTAACATTGAGCAAGTACGACTTACGTATTCCATTACCCCGTCTTTTCTTTTTCGCCTTTTCGTCTTTGTCGTTTCACACGAAACCGACACAATGTATATTTGAAATGGCTTGTTTTATAAGTTTTATAATAAAGCTGTGTCAAGTTATATTGCACTTTTAGTAAAAAAAGTTATATCGGCAGCACTTGACGTAAGCGACAAAATAGGACGAAATGTTAATCTGCGCTCTGATGGTAGCTTATTCTAACCACGACAACCTGGCGTTTCCTCTAAAATTAATTGGGTGAAGCTTAATGTAACCGCAGAAGTTGTTACGTGAGTGTTATCAACCGTAGTTAGCGCTTATTTTCTATTTATCGACATTTTGCAGATTAGTGTGAAATGATAGCAAGATAGAAACAAATCTTTTTCGTAAGTTGATATAGATTCGTTCATGAAAAGTTAATACGAATTCAAGAGGTTGAATCTTACATTAGATAACCTGTATTAGTCCGTTTATGTTCTTTATTAAATTTACAATACAGCCATTATTTATAAGAGCTAGTTCGCGAATATAAAAATAATTTCTCGTACACACTCGCTATAAATAAAGCCAAGAACCATAGCACTATAGATTCCACATAAATTCAAAATACAGTAGCATTTGCTTCCGCGAACACATAAATTAAGTTATTAATAATGAAGTATAGTTATCCGCATAACCGATTTTACCAGCGGAAATCTAATTTACCTGGCCTGACCGTCGAAATCAAAGGAGATTTCGAGACTACGAGAGCTCACATAAATATTTGTATTAACATTTATGGCCTCCAGTAAAGCGTCGACAGTAAAATTAAATCTCGCCAGAGCGATAAATCCTCCCGACCGTCCGATCAATTATTGTAAGTGCGCTCCATAAAACAATAAAATGAATTACGTGAAAATTTGACACCGATAGCGTCGTTCTATAAAATACGCCGGACATCGCAATGCATTGATCTATTGATTTTATCGCCCCCTTATTCTAGACAACTACGGGTTGGTCGTGTCCTTCCTACAGATGCCGTATGGTAGTTTGGAACTGTTCTTGCCGTAATTAAACACTAACAAGGGAGAATCGTTGTAATAGATTATTAAGTGCAAGTTCGGATTATGGAACCGGTTAAATTGGATGGTAATCTAGACATTCTGGATAAATTACACCGAAATTTCTTGAAATATAGTTCCGGAATGCATTATATTGGCTCTTTTAACAGACAAAAGCTAATATAACCTTTTCAAAATGTTTTATTTAATATAAAACCGTAGCTTTACATTTTAATAAGTAGGTGTTATCGGCATAGGTTTATAAAAGGCACATTATTCCTTCAGTGCTTCTTTAATCCTTTCTAAAGTCGTGTATATCCTATACCCAAACTCCAAAGCGTATCTCAACCTTTAGCATTTTCAAGAAAAGACAGAAATGATGTCTAAATTAATTTCTTGAATAAGTTGCGATCGCCTTATATATCATTATGTACAATATTTTCAATCTTAAGTGGAAATATCCCAAAAATATTACACTTAACCACAAATCCTCTGCTTTCATTCCCAAAATTTCTTCCATTCTTGAACCTCATCAAATAATAGCATTTATCGAACTTTGCAAGATTGACAGTGAACCACATTCCGCCAAGCCATTTCTTCATGTTTGGATAAACAAAGAAATCACGAGGGGCCAAAATTGGCAAATATAATGGATGGAGCACCAATTCGTGCCGTAACTGGACTGGGTTTCCGATGAGTGTGTTGGGGCGTTACCATGATCGTGGAGAATTTTTGTCTTCGCGAGATGTAGCCTTCGTTTCTCTAGTTCAGCTCAAGTCGATCCTAAAGAATCGTCGCCCTAACGCTCTCAGTTGGTGGAATCGTCTTCACCTTCTTTGGTGAACGCAGACACGTATTGCGTTTAAACTTGTTTTTGGTCAATCGTCAGTCTAATTTTCACCCAGCAGTTTGTTAACGCGATATCATGAATTTTATTGACCTCACCTCAATGCCACGACTTGGCCGCTCCTCATGAATGACGGATGTTCGGCTACGCTTAAATTCATTAAACCAGTGCCTGATGACAATCATTAAAGGTGCATGGTCCTTATAAACTGCATCCAACTTCATTTTGATTTCTGTACACGTTTTTCCCTCCAAGAAAAGAAATCGAATCACTAACCGGTAATGTCGGTAATGTAGATTTTGACACAAAGCGCCACTTGTCTTTAAACATTGGTACTTCTAATATTATCCACGTATATGCTCAAATTCGATACTTTGCTAAAGTAATATGCAACATTATTTCCAATAAAATTGCAGGAAAATTACATTTATAATGTCGATAGACAACTGTTTACTAACAAGCTTTATACTTTTTGATATCCAATGCCATTGAAAAGATGTAATCCCTTCGTTGTACGTTGAATCAAGTCATCGACGTAAATACCGAGAAAAATTTACCGTAATCAATATTTCCAGGTTGAAAATAGAATGTCCTCTCCATACCCACCCCGACCTGTTGACGATCACTTTAATTTCCACTTGCCCACCTAAATTACATTTTCCCAGTTTAGTACTTTTTATTAAAGTGCATCCTGGTGAGGCCGCTGTAACTAATTTGGTTAAAAATTAATTACAACGCGGCGACGACGGTTGGAATTTTTCAAGACTTTACTTCGTCTTCCGCAATTAACTGCCTCATCTCATAAGACGGTTTTCACTACCTCCATCGCACAGTTGGATAGACGAGAAAAGCTTATTAAAAAGAGCAGTATTATTTTTTTAAAGGAGATATTTTACGGGAAGCCAAATATTGGATTTTCTAACTAATGCTTGCATGCTCGCCCTACCTGCAACGTCACATTTAATTAATTAACCATGTGACTTGGTATACATGAAATGAAATTACGTTTCTGTTACGGAGAGTGTATTTATATGTATGTGAATAAAAAATGTTATGGTCAGTCTCCATAGCAACCGTATAAAAGTGAGGATTCCTATATTGTGGTGCATACATAATGTGCAGTACATGGTTGCTAGCATAGATTCAATTTACGGTTTGCACATTACTGAATTATAAGAAAAGTGGCCTTTTTTCTTCTTAACTTGTGTAAGTAAATTGAAGAACGGAGGATGTAAAACAATACAAATTTTCAATAAACATTGTCCACTTATTACACAACGGTCAAATAAAAGGCGCATACCACGGATGACTGATAACCTGAAATATTTGATGAGTCTGCGTGATAGGGCCTAGTCGAAATAGCGCAGATGGGATTTTCTTCGCAACTTAACCGATAGAGCGCTTGTCCTTGAGAAAAGAGCACATGTGGCGTTCGAAAGATAATCGCTTTCTTTGGAAAGAGTTGAACTTTCTTTATTTTATAAGCTATAAGTTTTCACGAATTTATTATTTGCATTCGTCAAGTAGATTTGACTCGGTCACAATGTCTTATGCTACTTTCTCTTCTACGTTTTTATTATTTATATAACCTTCCTCTCTCTTTCCAACTAACTCCTCGATCTCATAACTTTCAGGCCTTGCGGTTTACCCAAACAAGAAGGTATTAATATTAATTACGTCTTAACAACCAATATATTAAACAGTATTGTTAATTTAACTGGAACATTGAAGAATCTAGTAATAAGAAGTCCGTATTCACCCAACGTTCGTAATAAAACACCTCATAACTACAGTAATGAAGCTATGTATATATCTCTGTTAACGTTGAGCATGATATTAGCTTACTAAGTTGGAGTAACATTTCGCCCAAGAAATGTCAGTTACGTAGCGTCTTAAAATTTAATTCTTAGCATCAGAATTATACAAAAGCTTGTGCCCGCGCCGCAGGAATTTAACAGGCAGATCTTTGTATTAATCAAATGCATATTCCGCTACGAAATTAATTCCACTTTAGCCTTCATTTTAAATTCAAATTGAAATGGGAAATAAACTCGACCAGTTACTTCGCATTCAAACCGGTGTGCATATTCAACATTATGGTAATATGAAAATTTTCTTTCTCTTGCAGATGTCGCTCGACCTCGCGGACCTCTACTAACAAAACTAACAAGTCCAAAGCCGAAAGCCGCGCTTTCTCTCGATTATGCATGCGTTGTGAGAGCGTCATCCGTTCGCGGATGATACGGATCGTTACTGTTCGTCGGAGAGGTTGAGATGTAGCAACTTGTATGGCGCTTAGCGCTCTTCTGGTAAAATGCCGGGTGCATAATGCAACAGAATCAACAGCAGCAAATCCAGCAACAGTCACAACAACTGCAACAGCAACACCAGCTATCCGAAATTCATCAGCAATCAGTGCAGCACCATCAGGAGCAGCAGCAACCGCAGCAGTCTAGTTTACAGGCAAAAAGTGATACGGATACTGATCCTGAGAAGCAAGAAGAACACCATCGTTCAAGGCAAAGGCCTCTATATAGGAGATTCTTTAGTTACGTTCGAGAGGCTTGGACAGGCGTTAAGTTTGCCTTAGGTAACTTGATGGTGGATTGTTTGCTAATTTGATTTAGGTTCCTGGATCATGAATTATGAGATAAGTTGGTTTGGTGAAATCTTGAAAAAATCCGTTTAATACTAACCCTAACTAATTTTATCATTTTTATTTAAGCGAAACGTATGTCTGAGTTTTCAGCAACATCCAAACTGCGTGCCAACAATTGTTACCAATTTTTTCGGATTGAATTTTAATTTTTTAATTATAAGTAATTGGTGCCAATAAATACATCGTTTTACCGCTGTGGGGAATTCTTACAACGTATTTGTGGATATTTAATTTGGAAAAAAATGGAAAAGCTTCAAGTTTAGAAAGCAGTATTCTGCATATAGAATGTTTTATTGATGACTAGCGTTTATTAAACTTCATGTTTTAAATAAATTTTAGCAAAGTATATTTCATAAATAGAAACTTTCTGGAATGCAATTATTTACATGTATGGAAAACAATAATTGTACTAAAAATATCTGCAACTTTCAACATTAATTAATTTATAAACAAAAGAACTTTTTATACCAATAAAAAAAACACGAAAGCGATCTACATTAAAGAATGTTTAATCAAAGTGAACCTCAAGATCTGCCCCGCAAAAACTTAAGAACTCAAGCGAGAACGCTTGGCCAAGAGTTGCTCCCTAGATTTTATCGCTTAGACCAGCGCGATTTCTTCTACAGTAGACTAACCGCACTTCGGTATTTACTTTGCGAATAATAGAAGCACTTAATTACTTGCGTTAAAACCCTTTCCCTCAATAATTTAAGGATCCTTTGCCATAAAATATAATTAATCTTGGCTTGTATAATTATCGATTTTCGCTGCGGAGCTGTGTTAATATATGTGGGAGAGCTACAAGTAACAGGACAATACAACAGATGTGATCTTGTCTCTGCTCAGCATTATAATGATTTAATTAATTTGATGATCAAGTGAAGCTGGTACTACACAGGCTTTCTACTTATTAGGATACGATTTTAATTTTACTAAATTAAATACTTTCAAAATTCCATCTTAAATTTGTTAAAATTGCCACAAGTTCTTAGATGACAACAATTGAGACAAGTATTAAATGAAAGAGCAACAAACGGAGTATGTTTATAAGCTTGAATTAAATAAATAAGTGCTCCAGTACACTTACTCCATTTTCTAGATTGACCATTATGTTCGTTTTCTTTCCCTAAGCACTACCGATTCCCATTGCCCTGTAAAATTTGTTTCGCCCGAATTATTCCTCTACGTTTATCATTACACGAGTGAGATGTATAGATTTTATAACACAACCGTTGAAATTAAACCCCAGTCAATGATATATTTGCGTCATAAATCACGATTTACGTTGCGAAAAGTATATTTTTGGCTCCCTCCGGCATAAATATTTAAATAATCCGTCCTTTTTTTGATGGGTTATGATAACTTCGCTATAGAGGAGAGCAATGCTTGTGTCTGCGTATTTTATGTCTTCTTCGATTAAATAATAAGGTGATAAAAAACCAGCAGAACGATATCTGTATTCCTAGCAGCGTTTGGAAGCGGTACAAGCTTATTTTTCTTTCGTTTAATCGGGTGTTACTAGATGTGCAAACTCCATAAGAGGAATATAAGCAAATCAAATTTCAAGCAGATTGACTACTTTTATATATTGCAGGCGTAAGATTGTATTTACAAAATAAATCTAACACTGTAATTGTAAGTGCCGATTTATTTATCGAAATATACGGCGTGAATCGTCTCCGCCGGCCCGAAATATTGTGCCTTTGTGAATGGAGCTTTCTTAAAACGGTTTCTTTCTTGTTATAAGATGTAACTATGGTTCGAGGCTACCCAAAGTTTTAATTTTTCAAATGGAACATGCTACATATAATCGCGTATTTGGAATTCTCGTTAAATTTTATGGGAAAAATCTTAGGAGATACTATTGGCAAAAACAGAAAAAATATTGTTATGTTATATCATATACATACAAACAACGGGGAAATTAAGAAGGTAATAAGGTAGAGAAGCCAAGTGAAAGCGACATAGAGAAATTGGGAATAGAAAGTTAAACAGAAGCATGTGCAGAGAGAAATAAGTAGAGGAAAATTGCGTTTAAACCGAAAGAATACACAAATTTAAAGAGACAGAGAAAAATTGCAACACAAACAGGACGATCCCCCGAAAGACGATTTAAATAAGCAGCTAGTGTTCCATACATATAGAACATACAACCTTATATATTATATCGGTCGTTAATTGGTGTTAATGAAATAGGGGGGTTGATTAGCGAAACAAACAAACGTGTAAATATTCCTTTTTTTTATACTCAACTTTTACCTTTTGTAGCTCCACGATCGGTTGCAGGGCAGGCTGGGTACAAAGTACGAGAAGTTAGACTTTTTGAATACAACAATTTTTATTTTCTATAACAACTAACCACAATAATTCAATACAAAAAAAGGAACAAAGATTAATGTATTATCCTAAATAAAAATAAAAAAAGAAAATATTTTATAATGTCTCTGCGGTCCTCTAAGCTAATGTAGAAGCCCCTTCAACCGGCCTAAAAAGATATTTATTGCGGGCGACGGTGGTTCCGTCTCAACATATTTATAGTGTTTAATTTAATAGCCAATAAATATGAAACCAAACTAGACTTGAAGCCAGAAATTAGTAAACTATTAATATTGTGAATTCAGTCACACAGTTACATTAATTAAAGTATTAAAGCACTAGGTCAAGACTTCCAAGCAACGGGCCCTAGATAAATAGTGAAGTACAGATACATAAGTAATAGGTTAACTATATAAAACAAAATATATGTACAAGTCCAACTACAATAGGATTAAACCCTGGAGCACCATCTATTCGGTTAACATTATGCAATTGCAGAAACCCAATTAATAGCAGATTCCAAGGGAGCCTGTACCGTGTTCAATTCAATATGTAGAGCCTATTCGTTGTATTTAGCGCAACATCAAGCGCACCAGAGGCCGATAAATATTTACCTTAGTTCTTGGTCTTCGCGCACGCATCGTTTCATCGCGTAGTTTTCGGATATAGCGGCATCATAATCGATATACGGACCGAAGTTCCTAACCTATCCCTGATCCAATACTCCCATCCCGAATAAATGTTAAATGCTGGACAATTATAGCACTGTTAGCGTTCGGTCTCCCTACAACACTAATACGCCCGAGTCCTAGCCGGTCTGTTACATTATTAATCTCGTTCAACCAGAACAATTTTGCCATGAAAATTTTTCAACGGTCGAGCGGTAGAACATTCTTCTCTACGCATATTTTTGCGCTTCTTTCGCTGAAAGCATGTGTTTGACTGACTTCTAATGTGTCGGTTGTTCTAGAGAATTTTAACCGTTGTTTTGCGCATAAATGTAGATGTGTGCTTTCATAAATAATATTTATGTATCGCAAGGGTAAGTTTCATGTTATAACTGCTATCAACCGCATGTTCGCGTATTATTTTGGCAGCTTAAAAATCCACATTGCGCTTCTGTAAGCTTTTAAACGAATGTTTTGAAAAGAGAAGCCTCTAGAGGGAGAAATTAAAAAATAATAAAAAAGAAAGTATCTCACGTTCTCACCTCGCATAAACTAGAAACAGGAACATTGTTGAGCTAAACTTTTCCAAAGTTTTATTGGCAAAAATGTTAAACTTGGAAAATTTAGATCGGACTTCAAAAAATCTAAAAAGCGTTTAGCGTTTCAACAGAAACTCACAAAGGCGATTATTCTAGATTTTATGACTTAGAAAACGCATTTTGTAAAATACATTCGGATATGAACCGGATATTAGGCTAGATTTGAAGGAGAGGATAAAAAAAAATTACACGAATTAATATTCACACAATTGTAAGAATTATAATGCACAGAGTACACAAAGGAAACCAGTTATTACCGTTGCTACACTTGCTAAAAAAATAAAAAATACTTCCTGGAATACATTATTGGCCGCGCTTACCAAATTAATAGATACACTAGAAATTCAAATTAATTGTACATCCTAGAATTCTTTTTCCAACATCCCCTTAAAGTAAATAAAAACATTAGCTAGAGGCGTTAGAATCTTCCGGGGAGAACGTTACCTGCTAACGTAATTAAGTTTCCTATGCACTAAAGTATTTCGTTAACTCAAAGAGTGTAACCGCTCTAAGCAAGCAAATTAAATTCGAAAATTCGATTTCTCGTAGATGCGAGAAGGAAAACTGCCTTATATGCAAGAGAAAACATGAAATTGCTTTACGAAATAATCCTTTGTATTTACATAAGACGCGGGAACAAACTGAATTGCATATACGACGCTGAAAAGCATCCACGTTCTTTGTTTTTGCTGCTTTCTATTTTATATTATGCAATGTTCTAAATTCGTGAGATGTAAGCTATAAAAGCTTTAATTTCAGCAAATAATTTTATATCTATTTCGTTTTGAGCCGATTAAAGGTGTTGGGAATATTGTTTTGGCAAATACTTAAGAAATGAATTTATCATTCGCTCTATATCTTTTAGCTTATATCTCATATTGCACTTTGTTAATCAAAATCCTATACAAATTTCAATGGAGGATGTTACGGTCTCTCAATATTTTTGGTCACTGCCCGAGCCTAGGGGTTCTTTCCTCTTTCTCACTTCTTCTCCCATTGCAACATTTATTTCATAATATTCTTATCTTTTACGTTGTACGTTCTACGCATATCATAATGTAGTTTGTTGTTTTAGCTTTTGAATTATTTGCACACACACTATTGTTGCTTTCTTCATTTTTGATTAGTTCTAATGTATATCTGTATACCTCTCTCCCTGCTCCTTGCTTGTTTTAAAATTGATTAAAAGGCAAATTCCAACATTTCTAAAATCAAGGAAACTGAGAAGAAAACTAAATTCAAGACAGAAGGATTTCGAGGAGGGATCAAAGAGGAGTCTTCATTACACACATAGAGGGAAATCACTGCAAATAACTGTATCTACATTTTTATTAAGATGCTTAGAATCAATTAAATTATTAAAATTTTTATTTTTTTATTGTCTTAAAATATTTCAAATTTTTTCATTTCTGTTTTTCCAAATTTATTTATTTTCTCTTTTCTCTAATTGTTTAAGTCTCTCTGTTACTAGTATCTCATTAATCATATAAATTTCTTCTCCTCACCAAACCATCTGAGTATTTATTATGCTGTAGTTCTTAAAGCACTACAGCTTTCTTGCTAATTTAAAGATCGCGTGAACCTGTTTTGTACTTACATGCGTCTTTAAATAATATATCCCGTTCATTGGAATTAAAGACGTATTGGAAATTCACGGAAAGTGTCTTAATGTTCATGTTATATCCGTATCTCTTTTCCATTAACTATGCTGCTATTATTAATGAAATTTTTATGAATTTAAAATCATGTAAACATAGCCGTCTCTGCGAAACAGATTCTGTTTGAGAACGCGCCATTAAAATTGCCCTTTATGACATCTTTATGAAGTATATATTTTACGTACATGCATACATGTAATGTCTGGAACAGATTGGACAATGTAAACGGAAATTTTATCTTCAACCTAATCCTGGCGCTTTTTTTCCTCGCAAAATATATTCGAGTATTTTCAATCTCCGTCCGTCTGTTTCTCCCTTTACACGTCTGAAATGCGAATATGCGAAAGGCACCCTCCTGTCAACGAATGTTTCAACATAAATTTCTCTTTCACGACATCCAACCCATGTCAAATCATCGGTCTATTCAAGTTGCAGCAGGTTGTCGTTCGCAATCGGTCACGTACCGACAATTCGAATTCTAATGAAATATTTATTAGCGAAGGTAATATTGAAACCTGTTCGTAGAGAGACGACTGCCACCAATTTCGTCCAATGCGATGCAAAGGAATATCCATAGCGAAATTCGAATTTACCTATCTAATTTCGCGATACTCGTGTGAAATTAAATTTTTACATGACGTATATGGGTTTAATGAAATATCTAGTGGCTAAACGGGCGAGAAAAGCACCATGTGCACGAGAGTTAGTTTGTTGTCAAGAGGTGTAAATTAATTTCACGGAAGCTCCTAGAAGGATACAAACTGTCGCATGTGCCTTCAGCGCAAAATACTTCGAGTATAATGAATTAATATCCATCCAAAGTACAGGTAATAAATCAAAACTTGAACTGAGTTAGTTACAACTTCTTCATGTAATTGTTGCTTAAATAGATGATAAATCTGTAATTCAAAATCCTGAACTATCGCGGAGTACTTTGAAATGGAAAGATAAGATCTTTTGATCTTATCTTTATATCTAAAATTACTAGTGCGAAATAGAATCAATAAATCAGGAAGATAAGAAACGTAGAACAGCAACAATATCTTCTATATAAACATATAAGAAATGGTATAAAAATATGGAAAAAAGTATCTTGCTCTGAAAATTCTTGTGGAAAAGAAGTTCAAAGTGAATTATGGTGTGATTTGCTGTTAGGAGAATTTGCTTTCAAATCCCTCTTTAGCAAAGCGTGACGTAATTTAATTAAAAAGGTATCAGAAATCAGTTACCTCTGACGTAAATTCGATACACAAATAAATCACAACCGGATTTAGCGTCCTATCTCTTTAGAACATGTATACCGTGAGAATATTTGAACCGTAAAAATAAACCGCAGCGATCAGCATCGGCGCTATTTAGAAAAAGTAATTTCTCAGCATTTTACCTTTCTGTTGCTCCTGACAAATCGTTTTTCTATACACTACTTTCTTTTCGCTGTCCTAAATCTTCACAAGCTTCACGAATGGTAGCAAATTATCGATAGCTTTGCCATTATTGAACTCATGATACACAATAAATTACCAAGTATACCCTTGCGGAGAATAATAGAATAATGGTGACAATAAAATTTTTGCTCTCGCTGGCTGCCTATAATTCAAAGAAATTGAAATCCAGGACAATAAGGAATTATTGAAACGAAGAAGTCATAAATTACATTAAAGGCTGCGTTCACGTAGGATAGTGCCAAATCGTTGTAAGAATTAGTGATAATATTTCCCGCGAATTTGACCGCTCACACCAATGATTTTCTATGTGACAACAACCCAAATTTATCTGTTGTAACAGATGTTGAATTATAGATGCACTCATTTATCCAAAGCTAATTATGTTCAAAATTAGAACGTAATAAAATATAACTTAAATATTTATACGGCTTCTGCGAGCCGCTTATATTAACTAGTTTGCGTGAACGTCACGGCATCATTTCGCATATAAGCCAAGCAAGAAGAAGTCGCTAATTATAGCTAAAACATCTCCTGAATTTCGCGAGCTTATGTACGGTCTAATAACGCTATGACTAGTAAATAAATATAACGCTTTGACGTTCATTCAAATTAGCACGCCATGCGAAAGAAACGTCCAAGTTGAGACGATCCTTTTTATTGTTGCTTCAGATTCGGAGCTTGAGGATCTGGAAACACCACCACGCTATCGCCCAGACAGCCTAGAAGCCCTTTGTAAAGCGACCAGGTTCACGCAGGCGGAAATTAAACGGATATACAGAGGATTTAAAGCTGAGTGCCCCACTGGTGTTGTCAAAGAGGAGACCTTTAAAATGATTTATGCCCAGTTCTTTCCACAAGGTGGTGAGTGAGTTTTACCGCTATTTAAATCTATTTGAATAAAATTTCAGAGAGAAAATCTTGGGGTTAGCAGGAAATAAACAAATAAATAACAGGGTAGCTACGCTTTAATTTATTTATATGTTCTGTATACTTTAATCGTAGATTAAAAGCGGAGTTGGTTAGTGAAAAGTGTTTATTTTACATTCCTCCAATTTTTTCTTTGATATAATATTGATTCCTTGAAATATTTAACCAAAAACGTTACATAGATAACAGTTTTTTGCAAAATGTCGTTGGTCTATAGTTCTGTAATTAAAACATAAAAATTATAACTAATAGTGGTCGTTACTTAGTATTAAAAGGGGACCAATGGCTTCAAAATTCAGCCGTAACAAAAAATGTGTGAAACGTAGGAAAATATTGGATCAAACGGCTTAATAAACTTATGAATTGCCCACATCCTGACTGTAGACGTTAAGCTATGGGAGATTCACAAATTTCTCATAACTGTTAAAATAACAAGACAACCATTCTTCCTCCCTGATTCATCAAGCTACAATTATCTACTGGATATCATCCTTTTAATTATTATTATTATTTATTAATTTAATTAATGAATCCGATGTGACTGCATCTACCATAGGAAGCGGGCGTGAAGATATAACTGGATACTAAAAACAGACCACATCTAGCACATCCAGAATTACCGCTGACTCAGATCAATCAAAATGCAAATTTAAGTTCGGATTTCTCAAAAGAATCAGTGGGACATAAAATACTCTCCTGGATACATTGTCTAGCAAGCGGTTATCAAACAATGCCACGACATCGAGTGTTTGGCCGTTACTTTGTAGGAAGATGGTAGCTTTTACAATCGATCCTTTACGTATTTTATGTGTCGAACCGTTTAGGAATTATTACAATTACATTGAAAGCGGGTCAATCATCTTTACGGTTATGCTAGTGTCTATCCATAGGCAATATGTACCCTTTTACGGCAGCCGAAGTTTAATTTTCCGAGCCAGTGAGTTTACCAGAACAAGCTGAACCCACATGCATGCACACAGAGGGCTACACGAAATCGGGCGCGGCGCCGACTTTGTTACGCAACGGGAGTGCATAAAAATATTCGAGGTTTCAAGCTTACCACAACGTCGTCTTGGCATCGCAAGCATTATTAATTAGAAATTGTTATGACAAGGCCTGTTTTACATCAACAAAATAAACTTCGACGTTTGCGTAAAACCGCAATGAAACGTCAAGTTTATGATGGACTATAATTTTTTAAAGGTAAGTTACGACATGAAGTAGAACACGTATTATACGAGCCCGAGCATTGAATGGGTATCTGCGGAATAGCTTATTTTTGTTTGTCTTCGTAATAGATTTGTTACTAACATTGAACACACAACCGCAGTTCATCATTTGCGGTGCTTAAAATAAAGCGCGTTGACCGGTAGATGAGGAATATTTCGTTTCGAGTGAACGGAGATTCGATATATTTCGTTTGAAGTAAACGCGCACACCCTACAAATTCGGCACTTTTTCCGTTTCTCGTTATTTCCTAGATGTTCATAAAAATTATCGCTACGTATACGTTTTACGTTCTTAAGAGGCTATCAAAGTACGCTAAACTTAGTGGACGTGATCACCGCATGTACAGAAGGATGTACATCTTCTTCGGTGGTTTTGGGCGGAATCTATAAACGGATCTATACATCTTTGTCTTAGGACCTTCAGTGATACCATAAGAGAGCTATAAAATTGAACTACAATTAAATTTTTTAAATTATACACGCAATACCACACGATTGATCACGCTATTATATCATTGATCCTGCTAAATGTTGCACACTAGACAGTGATTTCTGGATTCTAAATAATAAAACATTATAGATTTTATTAAATTTTTCCACCTTGTTTGAGGAATACTACAGCATAAAATCATAATATATTACATTAATCTCAGATACCATATTATATTTAGAATCTATTCCGGCGTGGCATATAAATAGTCATACATCTTCTTTATTACTGCAATTTTCTAACGGCAACTGCGTAAATTTACACGCTTAATGCTGAATTATTGTTCGGACCAGTAAGTGCGATGGTCCATTTTGCTTTCGCAGCGTTATCGTATAAAATTATACATGCATGAAATAAAACAACCTGAACCTGAAACCACACCGAAATTGATTCCCGGTAAACTTCCGACAAAGTTTCGATATGTACGTACATTTATCCAGCTTGCAGAGTTTAACGTTCTAACAATTACCGTTACCATTAATATAGTAAATACAATGGCGCAGTTCGAATGTAACGTAACAATCCTCGGTTAGAACTTCATGGGAAATATGGGAACATAGCATGTGATATGAATGAAGTAAGCAAGAACAATATGTATAAAACACAAAAAGGATACCAATCATCGCAATTCCAAGTTGTTGTTGGCAGCTTCTTATAGAAGTTATTCTTCCATTTAGAATACTGTCGATAGCAGGGAAACTTAATTAAAAGCAAATTAATATTTCACGTTCGGTACGTTTATGGAAGTTACAAAATGAAATATATATCACAACCTCTGGTCCATGAACTTGAGTTTCGTATTCGTATTCTGCTTCGTAAAAGATTAATCCGAGCCTACGTAATGTTTCGCCGTTGGAAGTTTGTATCTTTAATTCTCTATGCGTTAACTTTATAAATTACGTCTAGACGACACTGAACACAAACTAAATAGTTCATACTATCATCATAGTTTCTATCTACAATACAATGGCATAGTTTGATATTGCCAAGGCTTCTCGTCCAATTTAATTCTTCCATACTGCCTGTCATGGTTTATGTATATGTGTATCAAGTTCTGTAATAACATTTTCTGAAAGTTTCTTTCACTATTTGACTATTAAAGTAAAAATATGTTATTGTCTTGTTCACCGGATGGAGTTGAGAACCTGTTAGAAATTCTTGAAAAATCTTTTATTTTTGAGACAGGAGGCTGTAATGTAATTCGTATCATATTTTTAAACAACCTTTCTTAATAATGTTTGCGTAATACGCACCTGTACGTGCTCTACATGTTCCCAAAGTTTCATAATTTTTCTGGAAATTCTGGAAAATAATTGCGAATTCGCTAATATTCATATATATAATTATTAATGCTATTACATTGTGCTAATTTCAATAATTTAAGTTCAAATCTTACGACCAATGAAACGCATATCCACACACAAAAAAAAATGTTCACGCGACCTGAAAAATCCATGTTACTTGCTATTATAGGGCATCGTGCAAAGTAATAGCAGCGTGGTCGCAATTACTGAAAAAAAATGAATGTGTAAGAGATACATAAGTACTAATTTATATATAATTTTGTGACTAAAGTAAACCTCTGGGGAATACAGTGTTTATCAAAATTTAATATCTCCTGAAAATAGTTCAATATCATGTATACTGTGAAAGTGCAAAAAATAACAGTCCTGCAAAAATAAATAAAAATAAAATAAATTACTCTATATAAAAAAATATATAATAAGAACACTGAAACACTTCACTGTTACCCTCTACCACAAACACCTCACTAACACTGAACTATTTAGTATTGCTGCAGAAGATGATAGCTTAGCTTAGCTATCGAAACGTACGTTCAGTGTCAGTGAAGTGTTTGTGGTAGAGGGTAATAGTTCCAGTGCCACAGTATTCGAGTACGTGATTTATATAATAAGAAGTAAATTAATATTTTGTTGCATAGCCTTTATTTTTTATGACTGTTTCACCTCGTCTTTTCATTTTATTGACCAAACCTTAGCAACGTTCTATAGGAACGGCATGCCATGCTGCCTCTACAATTTCCCATAATTGACTCTGCGATGTTACGGCTTTCTTAATATCAATCAATAAGTTTTCTATAGGATTGAGGTCTGACGATTGGACTGGCTAAGTCAGATCCTTGAACCTCCGGCTGGTAAGCTTTGGGTCATTATCCAACATGAAAACCCAGCGAAGAGGCATTTCTTCCTCTGCATATCGCAGCATACCTGTTTCGAGTATATTCAGATACACATGCTGATCCATGATCTGTTGAATCCAAACTATGGGTCCAACACCATTATACGAGAAACACGCCCGAATAATAATAGAAGCCTCTCCGTGCTTTACTGTTTTTATAATGTGCTTTGGAAGATACACCGTTCCTGCAGATCTTCTCACATATTCCCTCATCCCTCTGCCACCGAATAAAACAATTTTGCTTTCATCAGACCATAATATGTTTCGCCATCTTTCAAAGGGTCAGGTTAGATGCTCTTTAGCAAACTGTATTCTATTTTATACGTGTCTTATTTTTAAAAGTGGGACTTTTCGTGGGCTTCTAGCAGGAAGATTAGGAATATGAAGTGCGAGTTTTGAATTGCGTTTAGCATGCGTTGCCGTTGTAACGATCCGGCGATCGTGTTTTTCGCTTTCTGCCCCGAGTTTAAGGGTTTTCCCTGCCTCAGGATGTTAGCGATCATTTTAGCAGAACACATCAATGTGCTTTGTACAAATTTTGTACAAAGTTTTTAAATTTTATAAGGTTTCGTATTAATTCCCGTTTTTCGGAAATGCAGTGTCTTGCTCTTCCCATATTTTCCTAGAAAATTCATGACCACACCATATTATTTAAATTTAGTATTACTGACAATCTAACAAGCTATTTACGGTAATAATTTTGTAAAACTGAATTCCACACTTCAAATATCTAAAAAAATATATTTTATAACGACTGCTATTATTTTGCCTTAGCTCACTTTAATGGTCTTCAAGAACTATCGGGCCTCTATCGGTCAAAAATTCCCTTAATTCACTTAATCCATAGATGGCTCAGATCTCGCATAAAAACAATACGAACTGCTATTATTTTACACGATGCTATATAAACAGGAAAATCAATATTTTGAGATCGAAGTTTTTCCAAAACCAAACTAACTTTTAAACTTCCCATAAAAAGCTTGAGCTGTTATATTGCAAACGAAATCGTATCTGTAATTCAATAACTACGCTGTGGATACGGCTACTGGTTCAATGCATTTTCCGAACTAATAAACTTTTACCAAACGAGTTTGACATTTGCATTAAATTGTATGGTGGGTAAAAAAAACCATTCGTTAGAGGAAATATACACCACTCAAGGCTAAAATTTTATTTTCGTTTTAGAAGCTCTACGAAATAAATTTATGAAGAAGGCAGTGGAAATGTTAGTATTGATTTTCTGCCATAAAATATAATCCAAATCAACAGGCTGGAAGGTTTCGCAATTGACGTATTTTTGGCAACTTGGATGCACGTACTTCCACGTTCGGTTAAATATTACAGCAGTTTAACAAAACACTCGGAAAGTATTTTGCAAATAGACCCTCGTTTGAATTGTCTTACTTTGTCGATATTTCATATTTATTCTACTTCACCGACGCCTACTACATGCATTATTCTTATAAGGGATTGGTAAATATTTACTCCGTTCTACTATGAAGATGGTAACGGTGCGAGAAGGAATTATTTTACTAAGCAAAGCAGAGATTTACATGTGTAGATGTATAACGGGTTTGATAACTACAAACTATATCAGCAACCCGTGCAATGTGGATCCAAATGTACTTTTATTTTGTTACCTTTCGATTCATTATAAAGTTGTAGCAATTTCAAAACTTCATCTTCGAGTTCGAACATTCCCTCTAACAGTCATAAAAGCTTTACGACCTGACAAGTTATATACTTCCGGGAAAATCATCGCCCCGAAAGGTGCATCGTCGCCTTCCCACCCCCTTCCAACATCTACGGAATGCCTCTTGCGCAGGTGGATTCGGCATTCAGTAATTACAGTCGCTAACGTCACGGACCGCTTTCCCTCAACAAATTGCAGCTAATTTAGTAAATAAATAGGACGCGGCCGTAAACGGACGAAGCCGCTATTCATAAATTCAAAGCAGAGACAATTTCACGCTTCAAACTACCGTCACTGAAACCTGAAACGCATTCGTGTAGTTAAAATGAAATTCTGGCTACAATTTCGTGCCCGGACATCTGAAAAAGTTAATGCAAGCAGAAAGCTACAAGGATATAAATACGTCAGTGAGCATTGGAATTATTGTGTAATTTGAGAGAAATTCTCTTAGTTGTTCCTACAAATTTGTCGATTAATAAATATACCGGTTTGCAAGATAACAAAAGTCCTTTTGGTTTTAAGGTTCCATTGGTTGATTTTTCGCAAAAAATTCAAGAAATGGTTAGATTGATCAAGATTCTGTCTTGCGAAATTGTTTTCATGACGCGATGAAAATAGTACCTCGCTGAGATAGAACCTTAAATTAAAGCTCAAGCTGCACTCATTTTTAAAATAGTCATAGGAGTCATAAAAGGCATACGTTGCTCCATTTTATGCTGTTAGCGTACGCGGAGACGCTCCAATTTACAACGCATACGTAACACTACAAAGTCCATTTTTCATTAAGAACCAAATTCGATAAATTGGTTGTAACTTCATCGAACCTAATTGGGAAAATTACCCGATTTATTTAGGAACTTCGTTTAACTAAATATAAAAGAAAATGTAACAATAGCCTCACGAGAACCTCAAACGAGCAAGCTAGGAAGACTACAAATTCGTTTAGGAAGCAATCTTTACTACGCATCTTATTCGTTTGGGAATTCCGTCTGGGGTAGCTAGAAAGCTTTAAATTACTAAAATTGCATTTACGTATGAAATATTGAGAAAGCCTTAATGTGACCGCAGGAAACTTAAACACTCCCGTAGGAGGAATGCGAAATAAATGGTCTACTATTTATTGTACATTCGGTTCTCCGGCCTTCTTTACTTCTTCCGTCGAATCCCCGGATTCATGAAATTTTAATGCACATACTCCATCCGTATCTAGCTACTGATTGCTTTTGAGTACATGCACATATATGTGGGAAACAAACCTAGTTACAAACGGAGAATATGCGCCTTTCGCGCACACTTACACTGCTTTCGAACAGTAGTGTACGTGGTAGCAAATTCACTTAGCGCGTTTACTCCAGTATTCCTTAGTTATTAACATAGTCGACTTTCGGTACATCTAATCATTAAACCTATTTACGTATGCTATTAGACGCCCCCGCACACATCAGCAAACAATGACCACCCGAGCTCCAGAGACTGAATATATGGACGTAAATATTTAGTCTCGTGAGATTTACAAACGTATGTAAACTAGGTGTTTAACATCTTCATTTGCGTAGACGGCTGTTGGTAAAGATAATAAACGTCAAATTCGAAATTAATGGACGGATTTTCTCAGCGTGCCCCTCCACGTTCTTATTTATGTTTTGTGTACGTCCATAATTCTTCTCGAAGTTAACCTTAACGTACGGATATTTTTACCGAGTCGCTAAAACTATTTCGAGTATGTGAATAACAATGGATGTGTATACAAGGTGTATCGATTGTATATCTAAAACCATTGCTATTAATACATTTTGTTCGCTTCACAGAGTACATGGGTAGAAGAAAGTGTTATGTTATTTGCAAGTTTTGCCAGTGTAAAGGAAAAGAATCAGCCAATACAATGGTGTGTAAAACATCGATGTATATAAGCCATTTATTAAAGTGATAAACTAGTTCGTTGGACCAATGTTGACAAAAGAATTGTTACATTGATTAACGTTTTCTTATTTCCAAAATCCGAAAGTGAAAAAATCACCATCTGCATGCGTGCACACAATTAATAAAGAAAGGAGCGCAAAAATTAATGAACATGCGAAGTTACTAATGAGTAATTAAGTCGGAAATAATTCATACGAAACCCGCTATTGCTGCGGAATTTTTCACTATAAATGTACTTAATTTGCATAATTTAGCTGTATTAAATTCCTCACCTTCCCGAGAGCTTTTCGACGAAGACTTAGTCGTGATTAATGATTAAATTGTGTAACTCCGTTAAGCGACTCTAAATTCTTTGAATTTTTACTGGTGGGGTTACTAAAAACACAATTTGGAGTACGATGAAAATGAAGCGAAATTCATAATCACTCTGTAGACTATTCTTAATAAGATTGCTAATTGATCATGTGAAAATTATATTTCAGAAACTCAAAATAACACCAAGGCAAACTAAATAATAGAACTGTACCTTCTTTTTTTAAAGGAGACCTAAATGCTGGTGATTATTTGGATCCTTTGAAATTCGGGCCACCGCATCTGCTTCCCATGAACATGCTGATAAGCCAGATCAGAAAATTTGACTACAGCGGCATAGATTTTCGTCGTAGAGATTCGTCGATGTCTATTAAAAATATTAGAAAATTTGCACTTACTCAATGAAAGAATCGGTTGCTCTTATTCCTCTTAGATGCAAAATGTATTTGAAAATAATTTTTTGCTAGCTTTCTCAAAAGCTAAACTAAGCGTATCACTTTGAAGAAAAGATTTTGCTTGTAGCAGGTAATGTGTAGGTAAAGGGCAACGTACCCGGCGCATAAATTTTCAACAGTAATCGCGCGTTAGAACGTATTCGAAATGGCGTTTAAAAATTTATGTAAATGAAGTACACTCAGATTCCAGAGTGGAGTAAGATGATTTTCATTAACATTTCAGACGGGTATGTTTTACGGTCTCGACCTGTCATAGTACTCACTCGTAAAAGTAAGCAATTTTCTTCGTTGTTTATATTTTCTAATGCGCACATAACAATGTTGGTGTTACTTATCCGTAGATATAGATAGTGAGATGTGCGACTCAATTTTATTTTAAGTAGCTGTAAAAAAATGTGTTTATAACACTGAGTATCATTTTTAATGGTGTGTTTATGAAAACATGACTTATGTAGCGATGAAGATTATGAACATTTAGGTAGGATCATAGAATACTATTTTTGTGCCTAGGAAATTGCTTGCAGATAAGCACGTTGACTTGCTACACGGTATAAAGGTTGAAAAAGAAATATTTCTTTGGTAGAATAAATTCCAAAGTAACTGTACAAGGAAGAGCAGTGCAAGGCCCTCCCATGTCTTAATTGCTTGTTTTTGCTTTTGCAGATCACAAAAGGGATTAGGACCAATGAAAGGCATATTCGCTGCTTTTTTGGTCAGCTTATCCGACCTTTTCATTTCTTTCGATCCTTGTTGGTCTTCGATTCATAACGTGGTTATTGCGACCCAGTTACCTTGGATTCGTATGTGCATAGCCCTTAATAGCGACTGAATATATCTATAGTTGTGCTTCATAAAGCAGGAATCTCTTTGCAATGTGCCTCAGATAGATGTGAGACGACGTTACTCTCAGCAAAAGCTTCCAGCGACTGCTATAAGATCATGGAAATAATAAATAAAAATTGGAGCTTATGACTAAAAGAAAATAAGCTTCTATAATCATTTTTATTCGGTATTCTTTAAATATATCCGCTTTTACATTAGCGAGACGTGATTTTACAACAACAGCGGCTATATTTAAAAACGCCATGATTGTAGTTTTTTAAACGCCGCCGCGAAATTTATAGTGAAAATATTCTAATTCCGTACACGCTCTACAAGGATAAAAACGTATTTTTGACCCGCTCGCAATAAGCGATATCCATCTCGCGTGTCAGATCGAAATTTACTGCAGTTGTTGCCGATTATTTATGACGCTACGCTCGTTGCATTAGAACATAATACGTTAATTAATTTATTATATGTCCGGGTGACCAGTAATGCGCCGCTCTCTGCGTCATCCGACGTCTGAAAAACAGCGTAACGCCAAGGCCAAGTCGCCGTAGTCCTACCCATAGGCATGTATGTAAAAAGGATAACGATACGGATCAAGGTTTCCCGGCATTCTAAAACTCATAGCTTGCTTACCGTAAGAGATAGAAAAACGGGGTAAATTTAGCGTATTCGACATATCGAAATCTATAACATATATTTACTTTGATGAAGGTTCCTCGTGCAGTTTGACCTCCTGATTACAGGAATTGCGATCATTTTGCGGTATCTTCAATGGCTTTTCAGAAATTTGAGTTTGAATGTCATTATTTTGTAACAAATTTATTTTGGTAAATGTCATTCCGGAAACATCATAAATCTAATGCAAAATCATTTAGAACCTCTTCGAAACCTACTCGAAATAAATTTTAACATTCAACATTTCCTATAAAATTATTGAATCAACTATGCAGTTACACTTATGCATATCAATTTGCTTCTATAATACAGACGGTATCGCTGGTAATATCACCACGAATTCCCTCGCATTCGGGAACAGCTGTTGCTCCCTATTACTGAATATTTCCCGAAATCTCGCGAGCACGTGTTCGAGCGTAAATTTTAAGCAATCAGGTAATTAGGAAAGGAAGCCTAAATCAATTTAAATTATTCTTTGAATTCCCAATTACTTCGTTCGCATGGTCTCGTAGAGAGAATTATTTCACTCTAATAATGCGAAATTTTGAAGCTTTGAAATTTTACATGGAGACCCCTGCCAAAACGATCCTTCAGCGTAATTGCCGCAGGGGAATATTTGACGCCTTTCGCACATAATTTCTGTTTGGTTCGGGAATTTACGCAATGGAAGCTAAGAAGAAATATTGTTTTAGAGAAATGTCCTCTGCTGACGTCACATTCAACCTGGATAGACGTATCTGAGGTTACTATTAATAAACTGCTAAATGTGTGTGAAGATCACAAAGAAACACATAGAGAAACTTTATTTGATTAGTGTTTCTTTTGGAAACGACTGTAAAATTATACAAAAGTAAAACAAAAATGAACCATATTGCTTCAGGCGCTTCAAAGGACTCGGATTGGGTCAACTCTGTTAAAGTCAAGTCTATTTGCAGCAAACAGACTGCAACTCAATGCACTGACTTGTCTAATGGTAAGGTATAAAAGTACATTTACGTCTTATGCCCCAGGGGGCATTTGCATTCGAGAATTTCAGTGGGTAAGCAACACCCGGCAGGTATGCGATAATGGGGTTAACGGTAACGTTTCTTGGTATAATTTTTTTGTGGTGACGGCCCAGCGGGGGTGCATAACCTTCTAAAGCTTGTCATAAGGTCAGGAGTGAATATTTTACCAATAAAACTTATCATCATATAAAGCATAATTTGTATTTCTTCCCAAAGCATCTTATTTAAACTTTCACATATAATGCACTAGACATATTTGACTCAAACAGCATTTTCGCCATATACGTCCCGCAGAAAGCTATTGCACAGCAATCGGATTAACTCCCATAATATACCATAATTCTCTTTGTTCCCGGTACGTGTGTAAGCAAAATTAATCATCATTCTAACGATTAACTCCTTTGCAAATTCACACGTGTGCGTTTGTACTCTGTTGATCTGTCAGAATCTATTCCGTGAATTAAAACGAGAATACCCGGGCTTTTAGTTGAGTATGTTTTGACAGCGGTTGTCTGTTGCGAAGAAATTATCTGATGTAATGTTCTTTGTGCTTTTACTGTTGATCGAAAATGGACGTTAAACATTAAAGCGGGGACGTATTTCTTTCTTTTTATTTCATCAAGCGAAAAGTTGATTACAGCTTGCATCGTTTTACATGTTTAGCTTCCTCTTGTTGTACTTCTTAGAGGTACCCGTAAAAGTATATAAAAATCAGAGTAAAATAATGTAAATAATTGTAATTGGAAAGGGATGAAACTGCTATGGAGTTTTTAAGAAAATCCTTTAAGAGCTGGAGAAAAGTACATCTATTGGGAGCATTTTGCATTGCTCCAGTGATGTATTAAACTTATCACACTGCTGCTACATACATTTATATTAAACTTTATGAAGAAAATTACCATATTATTGAAATTTTAGTATTACTGCCTCACGAAAGGGGATACATGTATAACAGGTTATTGTCAATATTTGTCGCATATTTTAATGCAATCCAATTATACTATTTCTTCTTTCAAAATTGTTGAATTTTAGTAAAAGTTAATGCAGAAAATATTTGAAGGTGCTTAGATAGGGGGACGTAGTATAAACATTCACCACTTTACAAATACATTTGTTGGTTTTCCTCGCCTTCACTGGTATTGAAAATAATGAAAACTGACTTCCAGAGCTTTCTTATATTTGCTTTGCACTAACAGGCTGTGTGCAAGAAAAACGTGCACTTTCTATAATGCTAATGAGCTGATATAGCGAGACACGCCCATATACATTGGCAGCTGGTTCATTGTAGTTCATTATTACTTTCTATAGTCTTACTAACTTTATAGCAAGTTCAAGAATTCGTAATCGTTAATTCTCAACGAGAAGCTGCGACGACATCTTTTACATCTCGCTCTAGATTGAAACACTTGCGGAATTGCCTCCTCCAATTTGAAATTAGATTTTAAAAACACTTTCTGTTATCATTTCAATTAATTAATTCACTTAATCTGTTAAATCTAACGTGAGCTTTTATGATTCGGTCGTCAATTATCACGAATAAGTATATTTTGTGATCTGCTGCCATTTACTTCCAACCTTATCATAATAAGAAGATTACGGCACGCCCTGCCTTATAACCAAATATCATCAGTAAACACCTTGTCAAGTCGGAACACGCTATAATTTCCATTATTTACAGTTATATCCGCGCCTACGTACAAATCAAACACGCCTTTGTCACAACTAGGCCAACATATGGTTGCGGTTAGTTGGGCGGAAATGTATGTATGTAATTGGCAATAATTTATAAATCAGTAAATGTTTACCAAAACGTGGTTTAGGCACCGGTTACCACTTCGTCGTGATTAAATATTTCGCTATGAATGATTTTCGTATCTACCTGCTTATACAGAGCGTCTCGACGGTTTAGCAAAGTCCATTTATTTTCCATACAAAGTAGTTACCAAAAATATCGTGAAGATGATAATAAAAATACTTTCGACAATTTCAGCCATGTTGAATGCTCAGTTTTTGTTTAACAGTCGTTTGCGTCAAAAAAAAAAATAGAAGGAATTCTTAATTAGTGATAATAAAGTAAGGTACTTTTTGAAGGTTCGCGATGTACTATTTTTGATTCGAACCTATAGGTTGCAGGGTTGGCTGGATACAAAGTACATGTCATTGTCTCTGTATAAGTTTACCTTTAAGAAATTGTGTTGGGTATTTTTTTGAATCGTTTCGTTTGGTTTTAATTTCTATATTTCCATGGAATAGCGTAGCGGGTGACCGGCGCTACGACAGCTCCTTTTTGCGTTGTCCCATGATTTCTCCGCTTCGACCAGGCTAAAAAGATATCTACTGCGGGCGACAATGGTTCCGTTTCAATATATAGGTATATAGAAAAATATAGAGCATTAAGCAACAAAGTGAAGCTGGTCACCATCGTCAGGGAAACCGCGAGCCAAGAGCTTTACTACCTGCAGAAAGGCGAGACGACACTGTCATTTTTCCGGCAGGGAAACGGTATCGGTTTCCGCACCCACCATCACGATAAATCGCAACTATTTTTTTTTGTTTACTTCTATTTTCACATTTATTTCAAACCTGTTGCTCTGAGTAATTTAAATTATATATTTAGTAATTAAAATAAAATTAAGATTCATTTTATCCTATTTTCCGGGGGTCCCATTCTCTGTATTAAATCTTATTTTTGTGTATTTCATATTTGTTGTTATTAACTGTAATGTCTTCCACATTTTCTTTTTTGTTGTAATAAAATATTGTTATTTTTTCAAATCAATTTTATTTTTTTGGAAACTACATGAGAAAGCTGGGCACTACGAAATTATTTAAAAGAATCTCAATTCTCTCGCATACTTGTATACTTAAACTTCATCGCCCACATGCTTCATTTCATCTGTGTGTATATGGTCTCTTGAAGTCAAGCAATCTAATCTCTTGTAGATCTTGTTGCGACACATAATTTTCCCAAAATCGATATTTCATGAACTGTCGCAATTTATGCTGTGCAGCAGTAATGGCGTGTGTAATACAAAATGCTTTGTGGGCATTTCGTTGGTTAAACAATGTAATTGCGCGCTTAACTATTAAACTGCAAATTCGAATTTATTGATATTTAATAGCGTAAACGATTTGCATTTAATAACAGCAAACAGCGTCATGCACATAATATTTGCAAATGCTATTGCCCTCCATATTAAGTAAACATTGCGTCTTTGCAATATAAGACGCTAAGGATTTCTTCAAGCGAATCGCCTTCTTTTGCTCCGATTCGGAATATCTTATCACGAATTGCTCCTCTTAAAGCGAATTGGAGATGAAATCTTTTCCACTTTTCTACATACATTACTCAGTATCTACATTACGGGCAAACTCGTCCAGCTTAAAAGCATTCAATCACGTAGCAAGTAACTTGACTAATGGTAATGCTTACTTCTTTAGATTGGGTTGAGAGTGCAATTAAATTGAAGTAAGAAGAGTCCTATGCGTCGACTTTAATATCTGGTATTGTCCTTAATTTATTTTATTTAAATTTGTGACGTTAAAATTTCTTGATAGAAGTTATATAGTTATATGTATTGAAATAATTTTCGAATAAAAAAATTGTGAGAAGAGAGACCCTCTTTATTTTTTTTTTTCTATTTCTAGAAACATATTTGAGTAATTAGGCAAATTAAATCTGAAGGCGGTTACTACATATTGTCTAAAAAAGCTATTTTTTTAATGAAAATTAACTAAAGTGAAAGAATCACAATAAAATTAGATAATGAAAAGTATGACCCGGCACCTCCACCAATATTTTGCAATTGTGACTAAAATAATTATAGCTAATTTTACTTCACAAATATTATAAAAAAATATTATATTGTCAAAATAAGCTAATCATAGTTTATTCTTTTGCAGCCAACACCAGCCAATACGCCCATTATGTTTTCAACACCCTCGACCAAGACCACAGTGGACTGATAAGTTTCGAGGTAATTTATTTTTATATGTGCTCAAAACTTACACAACCAGTTTTGCGGTAAAGACAGTTTGGTAAATCATCTGGTAGATATTTTTGTACTGCCTGTGTATGTAAGGTGATGTAACTTTCGTAAATTGAATTTCAAAAAACGCCAATGTAACCTTATTATGTAACTGTTATTAATGTTCTCTTATTCGTTGCTGAATTTAATTTCAAATACCAATACCGTTGCTGTATTGAGACGTGAAGAAAACGCTACATAGGAATATTTTGCTGCAATATTTGATAATTCTCTAATCTTCCATTATCGGAAACTGTCCTTTTCCCCAAGTTGCAAGAATTTGATAAAAACTTTGTCTAACAAAAGAACACAGGTAACTCGAGAATTGAAATTTCGATTGAAACTCGAAAGACTCACAGATTGTGGATGCATCTCTCGATGTCAGGGTGTAAATTTACACATTTTTTTAAATGTTTGTAAATATCTCAGGAACTGTAACATATATATTCTTTAGAGCATAATTTGGAGTATATCATATAGTCTCAAGAATTACACGGATTATGCAAATCAGTTTCGAAAAAATTTGCAAATTTTCTGGGGGAGCTGTACCTCGAATTTAAGAGCGGAAGGATCAGTTAAATTACTCAAAGCTATTTGTTACTATTATCAAACTACATTAGATGTTCCTGGAGCGCTGATAAAGTAATCATAAGTACAAACAATTTTTACTTAATTCTGTATTGCAGCCATTAATTTGAACGGAAAAGCCGTTTCCATTCGTTTTGAAATTTCCCATACGTTATAATTTTGTACTCGTTCTGTGCCGTTTTTTGTCGGAGGAAAAAATGTTTATACTTCAATATGCAGGTCGCGATGCTTTGAATTCTGGGCTTGACATGTCCCCAGTCCCGCCACACTTGAGTATTCAAATTTCGTATACGCCTTTATTTGGCGCTCATTCTCTATTCTTTTGTGCCGCGAAAACAATGTATGCTTCAATATTAAATTAGTTATAAAGCTTTAAATTCGAGTTCGGCATGTCCCCACCATTGAATTATGGAATTTTGTATACACTATCGTGTTGCGTACTGTGCCCCAAAAACCATATTTTATGTTCCAATATTAACCGAGTTATAACGCAAGGTATATTGCTTAATATTATAGCAAAAACTCTTTTTTTTTTTTTAAACGAGTGGTCGCGGAGCTGGGATATGCGCTGAGTCCAGGATTGAAAGCATTACGGCTTGCTTAATAACCAAACACAAAATTCTATTTTTGCAGCTGAAAGTGGCACAAACCAAGCACAAAATGATAGCGTATACGAAATTTCAAAGTCCACTGGAGGCGGGGCACGGAACATGTTAAGCCTATAATTCAAAGCGTTACAACTTGCTTAATATTGAAGCACAAACCGGCACGAAACCATCACAAAATGGTAGCGTATGGGAAATTTCAAAATGCAAGGATGGTAGTTCTAGAGAATATGGACCTGAAATGGTTGGTAGTACTGTTAACTAATTCACACTGGAGCTCTGAAGTGGATCCAGTGCTCTCGTAATGTTGTTCTAAATAGTGCAGGGGTAACAACAGAGCTAGACTCCTTCGGCGGAGTAAAAGCTTAGTTTCATAGCAAGTGCATCATCAGCACTCCCGTCGACTCGTTCCTTTTCGCTTGATTAATAAAGCGCGCAATCGTTGCTAATTATCGACTTCAAAGCGCCGTCTCGCTGACATCGGCATTAATGTAAAGGGGCGACGAATGCCGCGTCGGTACAGCTCGAAAGCTTTCGATTATTTCCTCATTTTGCCGCCGATTCCGTAAATCTGCGACACGGTATATCAAATCACTTTCATCATTTACAGCTGCAATTCCCCCGTTGTATTTGCACGTAAGCTACGCGTATGTCGCGCGCAAACGGATTCTTAAGCCGAAGCAATCATGAAATCCGGTAGCGGTATGAATTATTCAATAGGCGAAGCCTTTCTCGCTATGCACATACAACCACCGTACATATTAATTACGATTACGCCTATGGCAGTGCATAATTTGTTTAAAACTGCTAATAGGATGCGAGGACCGCAACGTTTTAATTTAATTATCTTGTTGAAACGGTTACGTCGCCTACCGAAAGAGTAAATAGAATAGCGGGTTATGGTTTCGGATGTAACGGTTGCGCTATTAATCGCATGCCCGATTTGCAATTGAAATTGTAAATATCCGCCGCGAAATCGTTTGGTTTAATTGATTTATTTTATATGCTCGGACCTTAAAGATTCTAACGTTTATGTTATATACATCAAATGATGTCATTCTGGAAAGCTAAATGGATTGTTGAATTATGGTTAAACCACATTTCGCTGCTAAAAGCTTTTTTGACGTTCCGCTATGTTAATCATTGTAGGATATTAAAAATGAGAATGACGGGAACATCGCGACTACTACACAAAATGTCAGCCTTAGAGCTACTCGCAGTTCAAATTTAGTGTACCTGGGAGTGACATGCGACGTTATTTATCAATCAACCGGTAGCCAGTAAAAAGAAAATAACATGTTTCCTGCCAATTGCATACATTGACCTTTATTCATCCGTCTAAAGATCGAAATATCGGCATCGCAAATGCAACCCTCGACTCTGACAAAGGAGTTATTTCAAATTATCGATTGATGCTATTTACCAGCGTGACATTAAAAACGGACGTATTTCACCTTAACTGATGATGGTGAAACAATTTTGCATAATTTGTAAAGAAACAAACATAGAGAAAACAAATTTGGGGATGTTTCATTGTTTCAAAAAATTAGTTCCATACGCAATTGTTTAGTAGCCGCATCAATATGTTTCTTAATAATCATGACTAACTTGGATATCTCCAAAGTTTGTTAACTACATAAGCTACGTTCTCATTAAAGGATACTCTCGTTATGGAAGAAAATTGTGTTACAATAGACATTTCCATAAATATCTTGAAAAGTACGTTTTTTTCGGTAAAAGCACTTTGTTAAGAAAGAGAAAAATAGCTGGTTGCATAGTTGTTATATCAAGCAAACTTTAAAATTAAATCAGGAATTCAAAAATGTATTAATATATAGGATGTTCCGCTTAAAATAACAAAGTTGGTAGTACATACGGTGTAAGATTATTAGACATATTTTCAGTATTCAGTAATATATGTAAGCTCCAACGTACTGCCGAGTTTTCAGAAGTCTCCAGAAGATATCGATTGATGCAATTCCTCATGAGATTCCCTGTATATTAATAGACATAATAATAATAATGGCTACGCTGCCAATTTTTTAGTAATATAAATGTTAGACGTTCAATAACAAAACAAAAAGGACTAATTTTTGAGCAAAAATTATATATTCATCGAAAGTTTTATTTTCTTCCTAACATGTACGAGGGTTGCGTAATTTCTTCCAGATCTGCGCATACACTAAAGGAATGGATTTGACCAAAAAAAAATTTCATTCGCAGTGCAAGCAAATATCAGAAAAAATCATTCAGGTTAAGTTCCAAAATAACCAACATTGTAACTATCAGCTACGACTGGAAATTAACGCATTTAATTTTTGAAATAAAATAATTGTCGCGGGGATATTGTTAAAATGCCGTGTGCGAAATTCAGCTTAGCAACCCAAAAATCGTAACTGCAGTGTTCACCCGATATTTGTAGAGAATGCCATAAAATTATTCAATGAAATACACATCAAACAGTGCAGCACAATAACAGACTGCGCTTCGCTCTAATAAATATTCATTAACGAACGTTCGAAACAAGTATCATTAATTTGAATGGAAAACTGAAATAACCCGGGCTTTATTGTTTTACAGTTGAAATTGAGTTCCGAAAAATATTTCTGATGGCTTGGCAAATAATCAGAGCAAATTATGAAATATGAAAGAACAATCTCGGAGCAGTTTTTTTGCAAAATTACAAACACTATAATGTTGATACCAGTTCCAGATAGTTTAACCAAATTTGCATCTGCATACACAGAAAAAATGAATGAAATAAATCATGTTTGTTGAGTTCGTCCTGTTACAGAAACAAGAAATTACTATATTAACTAATGAATTTATTACAACAATGAACTATGTTTATCAAATTGAAACCTATTTATCAATATAATAAATACCTCCTGATTAACTTACTTTGTGAGAAACGAAACAAACTTTAGCGATTCTTCATTAGACATTAATTAAAGGTATTCTTTACATCAATAAAACCGTTTATTGTATATACATAAGTACATACGAAGGCATATGTTCGTCGATATAATAAACATCATTTATTTAAATGATAAACTCGTTGGTTCGACTAGCTTTGATTTAAAAAAATATTAGTTTAACATATTTTTTTATACCCACGTTCAGTGTATAACCAGCTTCAATCAATATTACGTTATATACATGATATTTTTTAATAGATAAGTAATTCTAGGATATATTCTGCATCATTTTTATTGGAACTTTTCATACCTGTGACTTATATGCCTTAATTCAGTACAAAGGCCTTTTATTAACGATTTTCTCGCTAACCATTCCATCTCCTCTATTGAGTTATATCACGCTATTGCTTCGGCACCCTAAGTGGTAATGCGAGCAAGATTGCGAACCCTGGTCGTGTCCTAATATTAACAATTTGATTAAGTTCTCAAGGACGACGCTTTAAGATATAATTTAATTTAGCAGGTTTCCTACGAAATTATTAATTTTGCTACACTAAATTAATTCTGACTTGTTACATTCACTTAACGCACGATTTTCACAACATTTAGTTCGGTAAGAGGATTTTTTTTGTAAAATACAAAATGCAAAAAGCCTATATAAATTATTTGGCAATGGAACATATATAACAATAATCCTACTGACTCCGCCATTTCTTACATAGTTTCATTTTTCGATGTGATAATATAGTAGATAAAAAAAATTGAGACGTTGATGCCATGTATCAAGGTCCTTGATTTGACCATTAGTGAAAAGCTGGTTCTTTTAGTTAGCTTCTTTGTGACGTCATCCAGCCGAAATCGACCATTTCATGTAACTTTGGCGACAATGTGTTTATATTGTCACTTTTGAAGTTAGTTAAAGGTGGATTTATATCGACAATTTGCTTGACTGAAAAGTTAATTTTCTTTTTTTGAAAAAGGAAGATTTATAATAGAAATATACGTGTAGGTTAACTGAATATTGTATAACAATTTAAGAGTTTACTGATGTTAATTTGAGCATCCGTCTGTTCAAATTTGCTCCCTTAAGTTGGATAATCCCGAGATTGAATCTCGAGACAGGGTCTAAATTTTAACGTGATATTATCCAGGCTACTTCCAGTTTAGTGTTGTAACATGGTAGGGAAATGTGAAACCCATGTTCGTAGTCTTTATTTAGCAGACAAAGGTTGCCTAAAGTATTTCTCTGTTTATTGCGCATGAAAGTTATAACGATGTACTGAAAGATCTCTTTGTGTCGTTAGTAAGGGCCCCTTACTAACTAAAATCTCTACTATTACAGATACAGCGGCGCACAAAAAAATATGTGTGAACTGATATAGAACATACAGTGATATTCTAAAATAATTAATAACGAATTAATTAATTAATTAATTAATTAATTAATTAATTAATTAATAACGAAGTCCCTGGAGGAAAGTGCCGAAGCCTCAATATTATTGAAAATGAGCTTTAATAAATTCCGTACTTCGGGTCTTTCTTCTAAGGGAGACTGGTACCATGAATACCATGTTATGTGTATTCAACAAATAAAATGTATCAAGCTCAGAATAAACTTTATCAATTTTAAATGAAAGAAATTTTAGAAATCCTGGATCAAATCCGAGGAAGCAACAGAAGAAATAGAACAAAAGCCACTACATGATACCTAACAAGTGCGCTTAAATAAGATGCAAAGAAAGAGAAATAAAAATCGATAGCGTCGAGTTTGCAAATTAACAACATGTGATCTACTATATCAAATGTCTCAGAATTAATACTTTGTAATATGAGCTTTAAAAAACAGAATCACTTTCATTTAATGTACACAAATGAAATAAATAACAATACTATAAACAAAAGATATTAAATAAGGAAGCTGCTAAAATAAGTAAAGCGACTAATAATTTCACATGTACCGAAATGTTTTGAAAATATAAAACGCAACGCTTTGGAACATAAAAACGCTAAAAACGGAGGCTACTCTAGGAAAACGACAAATAAAGCAGCATAGTAAAATAGGTAAAACGAGATCTTTACGCATTCTCTTTGTGTCCTCTCTCTAAATTTTGCAGTAAATTGATAAACGTACCAGTTCATACACAGTTATTCCGCGATTACGTGGTAAATACGCCAAGCAAAAAGAATCTTATTCATCTAATTGAGTTTTGCGATAAATAACAGTACAGAGAAAATAAGGAACATACGTTAGAGGGATGAGTCCAGGTTTATAAGATGACAAGATATACTTTTGTCAACCATCTGGTGCCAATTACTACCTAGATATACGAGAGTCACTTCTTAAGTTTTTATAAACGACCACTGGAAGGCGCTGACTGATAATTGATTTTAATTTAATATAACAGCAATACCTCGAATCGCTTCGTTCAACTTTCTCAGACAAACACTACCAGAAAAGATTGTTTACAACTGGTTTGCAAAATTTTCCCGTCATCCCATCATCGAAAAGGACATGACTTAGCTGTGACATAGAGGTTCAGGCATATCGAAGGCTGAAGTACGTTTGATTTTGCATAAGCATCTAGGTGTAAAAATGATCTATTCAACATGGATACGCCATAATTTTACTCAAATCAGAAAAAGGCTTGTGTTAACTGGTGTAAGAAAATGCTCGAAAGAAACAAATTGTCGGAAGTCATCGATGAAATTGGAAAAAAACAATCGACAGCGTCATCCTGTATTGTGACAATACTAGCTCATCAAACAATTGATAACTTGGAGGAGAAAAAACAGAATGTTTTTATTCCCGAATATCAAACGAAAAAGGCGTGGACAGCGATTTTTATCTCCTCAAGAAGCTGTTGAAACCTTCAAAAACCAAAAGCAGTGTTTTGATACCACCTTCAGAATGTTTCAAGAATTAGTTTGAGCGCATGCAAATATGCATAAATTTTTATATTTGGCATTGATGGAGCAAATTGTTTACTTTTATTGATACTAAAACTAATAAATTGGACACAAAATTTTAAATTGTCTATGACATAAATTCATGTTTTCTTTTTTGTACGCCACTGCGCTTCCTTAAACGATTACTAGCTGCTTTTAGATGAATTTGCTGTAGTGAGCTAAAACGGGATACTTACCATTTCATTACATAACTGGAAAAGGTACAAATTACGACCAACTTTTTTTTTAATAAACATAATTGAAAGGATAAAATAAAATGGCAGTGAAGAACGTGATAAATAAAGAAAATTCCATGCTGCTTGTATGCGTTCGTGTTTCATAGCACTCACGTCATTTTAGGTGAACCGTAGATAAGATTAGACGTGCGAAGCTAAATTGAATAACGAGAACGCCAGGTGCGAAATTTCTCTGTTCAATTTCACACAGGAACGCTAGAGGACGATGTTTTCTCCCTTCTGCTTTAATATCGGATCTACATAATATTTTGAGTTGCGCCAGAGGGAGAGGTTAGACGTTATTCCATATTAATTTGAATGTAGATTTTGACATATTCTACTTGCTGCTGCTAGAAATAGGTTTTTGTTTGAGTATATTTTTGCCCGTGAAATGAAACAAATGCCTTAAGTTGTTGACAACTTGTACAAATTGAATTGAATAAAAATCACTCGATGGCGAGGTTTGAGACGATAAAGATGACTTTGTTTTTAGAAAATTCAAGCGAGATACAGATGTTATTGCAATAGTTGTTTTTTTTTAGTTTTTACAAAGGGCAACGCATTTCAAAGGCCGCAATCCCAAAAATTTTGCATGATGAATCGGCTTTGAGAAAGTTAGTGCTCCGTTGGACCCTACATCTTCTAACTGAAGAACAAAAGGCGGCTCACGTTTATTTTCAAAAACAAAAAAACTCTTTAAATCGTTCTCCTATTTGCCATTATGCCAAGATGTAAAACGAAAAGAAAACCCTCGTATATTTAATCACATAGATCCAAAGATAAACTTCTAATTCAACACAAAAGCATGCATCATCGCCTTATTGTATTTTGCAAAAGTTGGCGCTTTAATAGATGTTTACTGTGTGAATCATGCTTCCTAACCAATTTCCTCGATCTAAAATTTAATGCACCGCAAGCTAATAACATTTCAACGTAGGAGAAGGAACTACGGTAACGGAGAGATACAGACCCTCACACTTCAAGAGGCCAAACATTCTAGCGAACTTGTTGTTGAGAAGTTCGTAGATGCTGGGGGCCTTGAATAGTTTCGCGCTGTTGTGATATATCTATTCTGACATTCCATTAGTGCTGCCAAGTACCATTGAATTAACGTTTTGTACTTAAATTAGCTTTTCGATAAGATAAATTTTCAATAACAGGCGGGAAATATGTCAAGCGTATTACACTAGAATGTTAAGAGAAAATACATTTCAAGTTCACCATAATGAAATCACAGGCTAATTTTCGACTCTCACCATGGGGATCTCTCTTATTATTGGATATAGATAGAAGCTGGGTTTAAATTTGGCAGTTACAAAGTGTTGTGTTTGTTATTAACCCGAAGAGAAAATTGACTTGTGATAAGTGACTCATTTTCTTCTTTTACCTCTAGTACCTTTATTTAGCCATGCACAGAAGATCTAAACACATTTTCAATTGATCTTCTAAGGTTTAGCCGAAAAATCTTTATATGATATTTTGGTTCCTTCCGGCCCTCATCAACTTTTTTATTCCTTGTGTGCGCCGTCAGAAAGATTGTTTATAAAAAAAACTGTCGTACACCAACGAAGAGAAACGAAATATGTTAAATATTTTTTTCAATCTTCATTATAAACGGTATGACCGAACTACGAAAGTAAGCGCTAAATTTGATTTTAAAATAATTAGATAATTTAATTGATTTATTCGGAACAATTGCTTCGGAAAACCATGAATTCCTGAAGTAAAAAGTTTACATCGACAACATCAAAACAATTTGTCTGTGAATTAATTGATAGAAAATTACAGAATTTTTCGGGTTCGCTGAAAGCAGTGTTCCTCTTTAATCCATACAACAAATCAGAAGTCATCGAACAAAAACCCTTCTATCGACACATACGTATATAGGGACTTTCAAAGTAAATCCTATTTAAACGTCACAACCTTGTCCACCGTAACTAACTAGCATTATTTAACTTTTGCGAGGTATCTGAAAAAGCTTTTAGCGAGTGACAATAGATTTTTCGCGAATTATACCCGATTATGTCATGCGGAAACAATAGGCGTAACAACGAACGCCGGAATCCGTGGTTCCCAATTAAATTTTTCTGTTCGACAAAGTATCGTCGGATAATTCGGCGAAGTATGAAACGCGGCTACGCACCGTTTGAAAGGATGTAAATTAAATTAGGACATCTGGAGGGTGCGCGAGGGTGCCACTATAATGGAATATCGTTTATTTAAAATTATTCGTTGACTGTAAACGGATCATTATCTCTTATCCTTTTAAGAAGCCAATAACAAGATACATTTTCGTCAAAATTTCTTGGAAATATTAATTACTTTTAACTTCGTATTCCTTCTGCAAGTTACTTGAGGGTATTGGCCGGCAGGTACCTATTACCCATTTTTTTTTTCATTTAAATTCTATTTCGTGTTACGCAATCGAAATTTAAGAATTTTCTTGTAGTGAGTCGGGGTGCGGGCAAACTTTTGGTTTTTAAGTTACAACCGTGAAAAAAATAATTCAATACGTCGTGTTCGTTGATTTCGTTTTATCAAAGCAACAATAAAAATTATTACATCAACAAATAAATTTATTTAATAAAAACGTAGGCTTCCACAGCTACACGAAAAATCGACGTTCACCATAGGCTTCTGCTCTCTAAAGTAGCATGTTAATAAATTTAGAAGGGAAACATATTCTTGTGCTTAGAAGTATACACTTTAAAATGTATAATTTTTAAATTCCAAACGTGTAATTCATATTTTACAATGGACATAACGGTACGTTGGAAAATGCGGGCCATAATTGCACGCGAAATATCAGGAGCAAGCAACGCAGAAACACGGCGGACGACGACTAACGACCATGAAAGCTTGGCATATTATTTCTTATTTAACTACACTAATTAAATTTGTATTAGAGCTAAATTTTAGTTAGTTGATTTTGAGAAAGGGTCGTTTTACATTTGCTTGTGTACCTAAGCATTTAAATAGATTTATAACATTAATAACAATTTCACTTTTCCATTTTTTGGCATTATATAAATGGCTAAATTTCGAGTTTATTTGAATTTTTAAGTCATTTTGGGAAACAAAATAAAACACTTTCCTTCCTTGATTACAGTTTTGCCACGTTTCGGCGCTCCTTGTTGTCAACATTTTCAAACACATCTGTCAGTTTCTTACTGCATTTACTTTATGTAATTAATTGTAAGCGAAATGCAAAGCTTTGTATTGGTATTGCATTCAGTGCTGGCCCGATGGAGGCGGCGAACCGGGAGGCACCAAAATCACCCTCAAAGCGGTAACGATTGAAACCCAATCAACTGTAGATATAATATTTAGGCAAAGGTACCACAAGTACTATTTATTTTTTATTACTAAACATAGTTGTAGTCTTACGTTATTTAAGTCGAAAACCTGGTTTGCATAGAAAACAGAAGTTATCCACACGTATCGTTTTAGCAATTACTCTTACCTAACAATTCTTCATTCAAATTAACGACTCGGTGGCCGAGTGGTAAGAGTGCCTGCGTCTGACTGGGAAGAGTTAAGCGCTGTACGTTCAAGTGAACCATTCCGAAGCTCTCTTGAAAACCATTACTACGCAGCATTCTTTAAAGGTACCAAATCTTATTGGTTGAACAAAGTCAAGACGAACGATTATCCTTTAGGAGAAGAGACAATTCCAAAGATACACGACACATATTAGACCATCGGAAGCGATGTCAATCCACGTTTCTCAACTAAAATTTATGAAAATCTAAGACCCTCGACCTCAATTACTGCAGAGCGAAATAATTTTGAACGATCCGGCTATGTGCCCATAACCGTAAATGGCTTATTTATTCTAAGAATTCTAAGAAGTGTTACACATTTGCCGGACATTACAGAATTAAAACAAGAGAGACTCGATCCATATAAGCTTCTTAGTGGTGGGATGAGTTGCGCTATAAACGGAGACGAAGTAAAGTCCTTAAATGGATTACTTCAAGAAAGTCTCCAATCACCCATCAAATCTCTGGAACTCATACGGACAAATAATTTGGAAAATGCGGTTCCAAACAAATGAGTTACATTCAGAATTTTGCTAACAAAAACCGTGGCTACCGCTGAAAAGAACTTCAGTAAATTAAAGCTTATAAAAACATGTTTGCACGCAACTAAGAAGATAAATTTATTTCCATTTCTAAAAGCGAAAAAACAGTTAATAAATGTGGGCCTCAAAATCCTAATCCTACGCGCTACGCAAAATCATCGAGAACCAGCACTGAGTTAATAACAATATGTAACTCCATCAAAGAAAGAAGAAAAATTGTTTTCAAAAGATATTCTACACCAACGAAAATAGTTGCTCACAATTATTGTGTGTACCAGCAAATTGAGGCCCTTTCAGACCATTTCAGGACCAGCAATTATTTTGCAAGTGAAGCTAGGCTTTATTTAAAATTTATTTAATACATTAGGAAAGTTTGTTAATATATGTGAGTAATGTCTAATAAAAGGTGTTTAATGGTACTCTGACTAAGAATAGTTGAAGCTCTTCCATTTAGTTGTATGGTAAAGAGCTTCTAAAATAACATATTTCTATTAGAAATATGAAGTTAGTGCGTTAGAATTTAGTTAAAAACCGTAATTACCATCAAATGTAATTACTACTGCAAAAGCTTTTAATCACATTAAGCACATTAATATTATAAACTGACAAGCAATTCCATCACATTGCCTAATTGATTTGTTAGTTGTAGCTATTCCACTGCATGCAATGTTTCGCACGGCTATCAGATGTATGTACACCGGTTAATTCAAATTATCTTGATAATATATAAATTAGATTTACAGGACAATGAAAATATAAATTACAAACGCTACATGCATTTGGATATGTGTACAGCTGCATTTATACATTTATCAGACCTAGAACTAACGAACATAACGCAATGTAATAATTTTCAGTTCAAATTAATATTTATGAAGAGTGGTATTTACAATTTTCTCTAATGGAAGCGCGAAGCGTTTTTATATAATATCGTACAAAATTACATTCCGTTGCGCTACAACAACAATTAAATATAATCATCCGCGTACGCGTTGCGTTTATTTCATTTTTATCCAAGTATCTTGTCTACTCGAAAGGAGTGGAACATTTTATGGTTGTAGTTTATCGCATTTCGTTAAACAAAAATTTCTGTCAACATAACACAAGGAGTAATGTGAAATATTCTGCTTTCAAAAATATTGTCGTAAAAATAGGAGCAGAGCCATCTCCCAATGCACTAGAGTGCGCAATCCGAAGTAACGCTAGGCACTAGACATTACAGAAAATTAAGCTGTACTTTACGAAATTATCTCTTCTGGATCTAAACTACAACGCACTTTAAATGCGGTACCTTTTACTTATATTGCATGTAGTTACTGTTGTAATTTACGGAAATGCACTACATTATATCGCCAGCTTGTATGCGTTTAAATTATTCGCTTTTCGTTTCCAGAGAAAATTAAATAGTTCTAAGTGAATAGTTTATTAATTACAAAAAAAAACTAAAATTCGATGCATATTTAATGTAAATCTAAAATATTATAGACACGATCTGACTAAATATTCTCTATATACAGCATCATCTACAGCAGTTATATTCAACAATATCTTTAACATTACCTGCAAATTTTCTTGACTTTTGAGCAAAGGAAAAGCAAGTTCATCTATTTGATTTACACATATTTTTCTACCATCTTCTGGTTTAAAGCGTCCTATTTTCACATTGAAGATTGAATAAGAAAGTGAGTAACAAAAATTATACCAAGCCAAAGGTAATATCTTTTTTTTTAATACCAGAAAATGTTGATGCAATAAAGAAGAGGGTTTGTGAACGCCGGGACACCTCCCCATCATGTTTGTTAAAGATTCTCAACAGATTTGCATTCATAGCCGCATAAAGCTCAATTGATGCAAGTACTCAGGTTTTACGGCTCGCAACAGACGACCCCGACAATTGATTTGGCTGCCTTGATTAAGAAACACAATAGCCGCTATTGAGGCACTAAAAATCCTCATTTGACCATCAACGATCTTCTAGAGTGAGCCGACGGGATATTTCTTTGAGGATGCTAGAGGTGATGTTATAACAATTATTGGTACTCGTTATCGTGATATGTTAGAAAATTTTGTTGTGCATAAATTAAATCAATTAGGACTACAGCATATGTGGTTCCAAGAGGACGTTGCCACATCACACATAGCACGTGGTACGATGAAAATTTTGCCGACTGAATAATTTAAAAAATGGTGATATACCCCTACGACCGCCTGATTTGATCGCCCCTGATTATTTCATACAATATAAATCATAAGATTTGTCTTTGATTTTTAAAGTTATACGAACAAAACATCGGCCTAGAATAGAAAAAAAAATGGATTTTGAAGAGGGTGCGTAATACTAAATGATAGCATAAGCGGCAATAAACAAAAAAATTCCTTTTGGCACCTTGAAGACAAGATTTCGCGAAGTCCTAAAGTACTAGAGCAATTCTGCGGCTGGATTCGGATTCAGCATCAAAAACTGTACAAAAAAAAATTATACATCTGACTCAGATGCCAAAACCTTGATGAATGTTGCATTTTTTTTTACGAATAGTAATACTTGACGTACTTGTTTCCTGTTTTTCATCAAAATTTCGCGTAAAGTTTCCATACATCATCACTTGCTTATTTTTTTTTTTTTAGTCAGAAATAGTATACGATACCACGAAAAACTACATACAACAAATCAGCAACACGAGGTATATTAATCGCTTGGAACAAACAACTGGGTGATGAGGTAGGTGTTGATCCTATTCCTACTACGCCTATTAATCAGCCGCGAATCAAATTTTGTGTTGATATTACACACCTTTCGTTAATCAATCTTCCACATGCCCCGACAATTGTTTCACGTAACCACCGCCATAATTCGTACGACCGAAAAGCTGTGTAATATTTCTCTCGAAATTTATTACGCAAGTTGAGAAACATATGCGCGCATTATATACTAATTGCGCTATTATTGTACGTTATTTGCTGGGAAATTAAGCAAATAGGATACTTGAATACATCTATATATTTGCGCAGCGGTACAATGGTAGATTATTACGATCCCTCAAATAATTTCCTTTCTAGCTGGTGTCTGGTAGTAGAGTTAATGTACTGCTTTGGCACCTTGCTTAATACTTTAGACATGATTACTTCAATCTCGAAGATGTTATCCAGTATGCCAGTCAAGCTTGCTATTGTATAATGATACGATCTATCAATTCCTTAGATACCCACATAATAAAACCAACCGTAAGTTGCGCGTTGCGCAAAATCCAACTGATGGTCGAAAATATCGCCTAGATCTTTGGTAGCAAAGCTGCGAGCAATGGAAGGTTGGTTAATGGTGTAAGCAGTGATTATTGGATCAATTTTCTTCGATTTTAATTAGATGATTAGATGATGAACAGTTGGTATGTAGAGAAACCTACCACCATTGATTATCTTTGAGGAAAAATGTGCTTGAAAGTCAATTTTATCAAAAATTTATTTCGACTAATCTCCTGAAAACTTATATCCTTCAGCTCTTAACCAATATTTCCCGGATCCACCTTCTATTCCTCGTATATAATAATCTTCATCAAAATAACATCATAAAAAGAGGCTTACGAACACTAATGAAGGAGTTACGTTTCCACATCAAAAACGAACGCTCGTGAATAGCATCTCGCTATGTGATATTTGGTCTAATAGGAGCAAAGGATTATTAGGGCTTTCTCGAGCGTACGTATAGCCAATATATGCGTCCAAGCGCAATTGTTCATGCATGCATTAATAAGTACGGAACTTCATCATGATTCAAATCATCTATCCGTATGTAATCTCTAACGCTAACAAAGGTTCCTGGATTGATGCAAATGAGGATGTCAGAATCGATGAATTGAATTTCATTTCTGCGGTGTAACGTGGATGGTAGTGTTCGCATGTGACGTATGTACTCAGTTGAAAATTTTCTCTTGTGAAGCGGAAACAGCAATCCCCAAATATGAATAACATTTTGTTATATCGAACTAACATAAAATGGAATATCTACAACAATTGGTAAGTTCTTACTATAGAAAATTAACGCTAATGGCTTCCATTCTGAGTAAATATTGCAGGTGAAAACCTTTAACTTCTAACCTGCACTCCATGGACGGCGGAAAACAACGTCCCCGCTTGTAATTTTTAGTTACCATGACGCCGCTATAAATAGACCACACTAAAAGCTCTCCCACTAATATAAGCTTAATCCATTAAAGGCGTTGTACGTTGTATTTACGTTACAAATTACATGTGCGCCGCTGCGGAGAGGACATTAGAATGGGTCAAAGTCAACCGAGTCTGAGAGGTTGGTCGTCTCGTTTCTCGCCCGATGTATACCGCAACTATGTAATAGCGGGACGATTGCCAAGAGAAAAACAACAAGCTCTACGTATGTTCACATCAAACCCTAACCGATTTGGGCCAAAATGGCGCACGACCTATCCCTCCGCTCATCCATCACGTTGACCTGACAATCCTAGACGTCTTGTAGCGAAAAGCCACAGGACCATCGCGTACGATCGACTGCAAATATTCCTATTCATTCTACGGAACGCTGCCTCTTACGCTATTCGATCGGCGTTATCTTTACGGTGAAGGTTTAGGAGGATGATATTGTAGACGGAAGGCAATAATGTTCAAAATTTCAGGAGAACGTTATTTTCTTGCCAATGAAATTACTTATTAAACTAACTATATTATAAGAATATTTGCAACGGCTAAATCTTAAGGAATTGTTATTATTGTCCATGTCAATTTACACAGATAAATCCACATTAACTGCGTTTTCGCTGAATTTTTATTTTTTGGAATGGAGAGCTCGAAGCATGCATTGCAGAAGATTAAGTTGAGAAAGGCTAATTTATTGATATTTTTATGGTAGATCAAAAATTATATCGTGATGAAGATTAATTTTCCATGCCTGCTTTACAATTCAACCTTCAGTAAGCAACATACAAAATGGCATCAAAGCCAAAAGTTACAATAGTGCAGGACCCAAACAGACTTTTTTACACATACCTCTCATTCAGAGCTTAAAAAATTGATGGACGAATCAAAGCTTGACCGCAGCTATTGGTTCTTAAGGTACGTTATTAAGTTTTTGTCTAACTTTTACATCTTACAAAAACGAATGCTGCAAATTTCGTGTGGACACTCTTAAAATAGTTAGCAGGTGTAATGGAGATGTAATGGATTTCCGGTATACCATTTGGGCTAAAAACAGTATCAAAAATCTGTGCCGAGTGGCAATAAAATATAAAATGAGGAATAAGAACACATCGTAAACTTTTACGTCTAGATAAAACTTGGATTATGCTCGTTGCGGAAAAGAACGAGATTACAGGCCCAATTTCATAATTTCCAAATATCCATTAGTCTTCCGAAATAATGGAGGTATAAAGTTCAGTTTTTATTACCGGCATATTTCCTTAACAATTTATGTGGTTGTGTAGCTGTTGCTGGATGTTTTATAATTACCAATTATTCTAGTGCCTTCAACACAAGCGACTTTCAACCAACGCCTTTTAAATAAATATTGAGAGGCTTTTCGAGTATCTTCCCCATTCAAGTAGTTTGTGTTAAATTAATTATAATCAGGATTTATTTAAGTGTATTATTACAAGATTTGCTATTATACTCCATTAACGTTACTCTTACATTGATTCATAGTTAAATTATTTCTTCGTAAATTTCTACTTCTAATAGCATCACCTGCAAACAGTTATGTGTCCAATTGGGTATTTTTTCGAACAATAATTGTTTTGAAAACACTTAATTTTCATTACAAAATAGCTGACCATTTACAGCAGCCAAAATAACTAAAGCAATCAAAAGATCTTTAACTAACTTCGAAGAAGCAAAGATAATAAGATATTCTAATCAGTTGCTTCTCTACTACGGCTTACGCAATACACAATTCACTAGTTAGAACAAGAAGTTATTCTATACCCAACTTCCTAATAGCATTAATCGAAAAGCATGCTTATCGAATTTATTTCCGCTTCCTTTGTCCTATCACAATCGATCCTAATAAGTACCCATCCATCGAAATACTCTTACAGCAATAAGAACCCAAAGCGCCTTACAATATTTTCACCTTTGAAAATCACGTTCACCTCTCTAACAACATAAATCTTGCAGTTTGATTGAATATTTAAGGAAACTCCACAATCAATCTTTGTTTGAATTCGGAGCGACACGGTGCGCTAAGGAAGGCGTTCTTTGTTTGCGCGAGACGCTTTTGTGTTTACATGAACGCGCCCGTTGCATTTGGGAGTTTACACTACCCTTACTAACAGGGCGAATTTCCCATGAATATTGAAAGCGTATTAGGGAACAATATAACGACCGATGCCTTGCATATTCAACGATTTTATTTCTACCATTAGAACGAGCTTTCGGTTTCGCGTTAATGCTTCGGTGATATTACGTCGGCGCCGGATTTGGTAGATTAATTAATATTGGAAATGTGATTCTGCGAATGTAGGCATTTATCTTTTTTTCTCCTGTTATGATTTTCGTAACTTTCTCTTTATGTATCATATTTTCGCGTTTATACCTTCCCATATGGGATTGTAGGTTTCGAACTTCGTTCATCATTTAATCCCTTGTTTCTTTTGCTTCAACGGCGTGTATTGCATAATATTAATTTTGTATTGAAAATTTGTTTTTCAACTGAAAGTACAACTGCTCACAAACAAAGCGATAAATTTCAAACTAACTACAGTATTTTCCCGTCGCTAACGAACTATTTCCTAAATGCCTAAAAACGGAAGGAAGGAGAAATTACAAACAACAAATTAAAAACCTCCATTAGCTGTTTACGAGCTTCAGATCTTTTCTTTTTATTCTGCCAGCTCAGCTGATGATGTACACGAAATCGATAACTAATTAAGAACCCATTTAAATCATTGATAACGAACCCAAAGTGTGCTCTCTCGATGATAAATAATCCCACTTGACAACCCTTAACGATTAATAATGGCTTGCGAAGTTCAGCGGAATAAACAAAACTAAAACCGTAGAATATTAAGTCGGGAAATAATACCTACCTACCGTACGTACAAATGGTGCATGTTGATTTATTTCGCTTCGGAAAATTTTCGATTAGTTAAAACTTAACGTGTTCCGGGCTTGGACCAGCGCGGTTTACACGCTGAGTTACCGTGCTAACTGCGGCCTATCACCTTTCCTTCTCCTGAAGAAACCCCATATGATTGTGAACGAAACGTCGAGTTTTCGATTAACCACGAGATGGTTCAAACCCGGAACCCGTTTAGTTTTAACTGACTCTGGCCGTGGAAGCCTACGTTATTATTTCAGTTTTCGGTTACTTAATTTACAAACATTGCCTAACGAGTTTATTGGATGGAACTGCGTGTAGTCATAAAATCGCATGTGAAACCAATAACACAGATGCTTGATGTCAATGTAGAGAATAGCAATAAAGTATTGCGGAGATACCTTATTTATGTATCTTATTCCATCTGATTGCAGGATTTTGTACAGAATTTATCTATCCTATCACGGGGTAGTTTGGACGAGAAGCTCCGATGGACATTCAACCTATACGACATCAACGGTGATGGTTACATTACAAGAGAAGAAATGACTGATATTGTGTCTGCAATCTATGATCTCATGGGCAAGCTTGCTGAACCGTGTATAGACGAAGATACCGTAAAGGAGAAGGTTGATAGAATCTTTCAGGTTCGTTGAGCAATTGCATTATCTTTACTATACAGGGTGAGACAGATGCGTTCTCGTAAGTGATGGATTTTAGAAAAAAAAAAGTTTTAAGGAAGCATCAAAGGAAAAGAGCTGTTACATCTTTATCCCGAGTTGCTTTTATAGTTAGTTCCTCTTTTTAAATTGTAAAATTATCACTTTTTCCATACCCTAGACAAAGAAGTAAGTTCTTCTCTTTGAATTTCAATAGCATCTAATGGTATGAATGACTAAATAATTTCTCTTGATCTTGTTAAATAGAAAATGGACAAGAACCAGGACGGCGTGGTTACCTTCGAGGAGTTCTTAGAATGCTGCCACAAAGACAAAGACATATCCACATCGATGGCAGTCTTCGACTCCTCAATTTGACGTTCACCCGTCGGCGTTCGTCCTCCGCCGTCGTGGACATGAGCGATCGTCGACGAACACCACCCTTACCGCGCGGATTCACCACTCCTTAACGTTTAGATTTAATTGACCAAATTACCTTTATATATTGTTCATGTAATAACACAGTGATAATACATATTTATGACATTGAGACCGGTGTGGAACGAGTGGTTGTTATTGCGGTGCTTTAGGATTTTCTCTCTGCTTTACAGCGATTGTTATGATGTTTACTCTTTACAATGATTTGAGAAAAATAAGGGCGTCTCGCTGAGAACTACAACGATAATATTTGGAAATGTATAAAGCGAAGAAATCTGAAATGTTAGCGGATTATTTCTGTGAACGGAAACTCCTACATTCAGCATTCAGCATATATTGCCTTATTTTCTTTTATTACAAATCAACTATAATTTGGTTAATATAGAATTGCTTTTCGGACAAATTGAAACATGCATTTCGCTTTCAAAGTTCCAAATCTTTTTTAGCGCCCAGTATGTTACTTACATTTCAATAATAGTAAGGTCAAAGTTTTATTTTACCTCCCTTGAAAGCTTTTTTAGTAAAGTAAATTTTGATTTTCTTTGAAGCCCGCAATCAATTCTTGTGAAGTATTAGAATTAATTAATGCTTTATTGAATTTAAGTTTTTAGTGATCTCTTTAGTAAAATAAATTAACAACAATTATTTATATAGAATAAAGTGAGTTACTTATTTATTAAACTTGGGAATCATAGTTTATTAATGCTATCACGTGTACAACAAGTGCTTACATAAACATTATAGGCATCCAATCGAGTTTCCACATGGTACATCAACAAATTTTAAATTGTAAATTTAAAAATTGCAAAAAAAAAATTAAAAACTCTAGTGATAATCTGCCAAATCTTCGGATTTTTCTAGCGACACATACTTTTACAAAATCAAAGAAGCATCGTTATTCTAATGGGACAGCCTGTATTGTGTACAGAATTGACCTTTATCCAGCAACAGATCCATTTAATTGTAAATGTTACATATCCACATAGATGCAGGGTACTGAAAAGAGAAACAAGAAGCTCAACATTTATATATTAGTAACATTATTTTCCTCTCAAAAGTAACCATGATTGAAAACGGATTAATAATGTGCTGAAATGTTATTATGGTGAACTCATGCCTACAAGTGATCTGCTTATTTTAAATTGAATTGAACGTCTTTTCTTTACTTTATTTTGAAATTCGGCAATCATTTTGCAGACATGTATTTCTTTCACTACATTCTATACTGCCTAAATTTTGCAACCCAAGTATTCCTTGAAACCATATTCGTTCCACACCGATTATTTGTATATTTATACGGTGTTTCGTAAAAGTTTTTATAAAATGTAGATGAGAAGAAAATATAGTATCGAAATATATTTTAAATATAGAACCAATATATAAATTGTAATTGATAAAAACACTGACAAAATAAAACTAAACTCGAGATTTGTATCACAATTCTTCGCTAATTTTACAATTTATTATGCTTGTTGCAAGCGCATGTAAACTCAGAGGATTTAAATTAATACTTTTTACTTTCTTTTGTGATCGTAAATTTAGTTTGAAAGGGCTTTTATACAACTATATTGTTTCCATTCGATTAATTTAAAAGTTCTAAAATGTTATTTCTTATATTAAAAAATAATGAAGATAGAGCATTGAAGTATGTGCTTACATATAGCCTCTACATGTGATACATCAAATTAAAATTTTGTACGTACACAATATTTATTTAAGAAACATTCTTAATTCTTCCTTTTTCGAGTAACTACTTTGCATATTAAGCAATCTTAATAGAACCTGTACTAATTGATGCAGCTAAAGAATAATTAATGGTAATATTAAAGAGAAGAAAATTGCAGTAAGTGTTTCATGCTTGACCTCTGTTACGGGCGCTACTCGGATATAAATGTAGTTCATTCTTTACCGTCATATATGCTACTATTTCCAAAATCTCCTACAATAAGCTACACTATCTACCTGTGTACTACTAATTGTTGAAGAATAGCGTAATACTACTACATTTTAGTGTGATTGTAGCTCTGTAATTCCGCATTTCTCTCAACTAACTATAATGTATAGTGTAATGTCGAGAAAAACAAGAAGTACTCTATCATTAGTTAGTCTGTCTAAACATATCCGTATACGTTACCTATAATTTGTTTGTTCTGTGTAGATGAGATGATGATAGGAAGAATGTTTAGTCACATCGGAAAATGTAGCTGCTGTATCCTATCTCTTAATTCAGGTAAATGTTACAATACTGCTTTCTAAAACAAGTTATGTATTTCAGATTATTCTTACTTATAAGGCCCTTCACACTCACGCTAAGAAATTTATGAAATTCGATCGCAATCAGAAACAATCTGTGCGCCCTGTTCCACACCCTTAACATTTTAAAAGTAAGAATCATCTTAAATAATAACATGTTATTGTCGCATTTTACAAACTACTCAAGAAGAATTAAAATCGTAGTTGTGTAAAGTAGAATTGATGTGCCAAAATAATTTTTTACTCTTTCGCGGCATTTCTTTAAAATATGTACTTTCCATACTGCAAAAATCGCTTGCAAAAGTGAAACAAACCGCTTCAAGATGGCCACGTAATTATTTTCTAAGTTTCATACGCCAAACAGCTGAAATTTTAGGAAAATAAACATTATCTAATGAGGAGAGGATCCCCTACGCGTAGCTCACGTGAACATTTTAACACTAAGATGCAAAAGGCTTTTGGTCTCAATGCCATAGATTTCTAAAGGATACGTCAAATAGCCAAGGAAGAGATCTTGAGAGCTATATATCCTGTATACACGGCATTTCAACCTTATGTGTGCAAAATGCAACCTTGAAGACTAATTATTGTGTTATATTTATACGAGCTTGAATGTTAGGAATGACAATATGACTGTTATACATTATTTGTTAAAAAATTACATATATATTACAAAATAATTTTCATCCTAAAAGATAGATTTAATATTTTAGAAATTTAATACCTACATATGTACTACCTATTCATATGTTTTCAATGTCGGAAATATAAGTGTTAAATTTATGTAAATAAATATGTCCAAAATTGTATTGAACCTAAGATACACATACAATATTATTTATGTATAGAAGAAATACAAATACATACAATGAAAAAAAAACGAGGGAATTTTATTTTCAATACATAAATAGATTTCTTCGATTTTATTTCGAGGGTCGAGGAAAACAATTCCAGTCTGTAAGTACAAGCATGTGGTAAGAGCAACATCTGCTGATATCACTATCACTAGTTGCTTATAGTGTATTCCATTGGATACAACCAAACTGTACTCTTATTGCAAATAAAAAAGTTATTTTTTATATAATTAATACATCGTCTTAAATAAATGAACCATCGTGGATGCCACCAATAAATTAATATGAATTTGAAGGCGTAACTATAAAACCATTTTTTTATCAAAATAAATCATTTTATTTCTTATGCTACGTGAAGATGTAAGACCTCTAAAAATATTGTAGTATTAATATTTATAAAATAATTTAAGCATATAATTCACAATGTTCGACGTACCAATTCTAGTTTATTTTCTTTTTAAAATGTGAGATATTTTTACTTCTCGCTTTTTGAAGTAGGGTTCGGAAGATCATAAACTTGTCGATGCAATGCTAGGTGTCGATAGAGTGTAGATTTTACTTATGTCGCCGTATTTCATTGTATCAGCATAATTTGGATCGAGCTTATTCAATTTGATAAAAATGACATAAGAAATTACAAAATTAATTATAGTAATAAATAAAACAATCGTATTTCTAGACTCTGGAAGCAATATGTTACAATTTCTGTTAATAATGATTAAAAGATTAAATCTATGGTGGTAAATAGAAATTTAAGAGTGGATAGGCTTTATCCTCCAAAATCATTAAGAAAAAAATTTATGAGCATCAGCTGTCTTTGTATATGAAAAAAATAGCAAAAATTCTTCTATCACTCACTACGCTACGATAACCAACAAATACATCTGATGGTCACAAATGTCTTGCAATGTTATTGCCAGGAAAGCATTTTGCTATTAATGTGTATCTCAGGGAATTCCCCTGGGGCTTTTATCTTTATATAGATGTACCATCTTCAATTACGAGCACCATCCATTCTCATAAAATTTTCGTTTATAGGCAGTAAACGATTATCTGTTGGCCTTCAAGAAAATGTTTATTTTTGCGGAAATATATTTACCAAAATTTACTTTATAAATTGCCTGACAAATTTATTCGGTATGGTGACAACTAGGAGAAAACAATGGGATAAGGATGATTTTCCTAAATCAAAACGGTTACCAACAGATCGGTGTCATGTTGTCTATAGCCGAATAACAGCAAGTAGTCGTACAGGTGGCTCAATAGTTGGATGTTCCCCATACATTGATTAATTGTGATGTTAATTTTGTTAACAATTCATACGTTGTTGTTGTTGTTATTCTAAAATGCGATTGAAATTCTTTAAAGTCATATTTAGATACCACATCCTGTACGTCCTATTTGGACACCATCTCTTATAAAAAATGCTTATATTAAATTGCTTCCTTTATAAGAATTATTTTCTAGCTCTTCGTTTGAATCATCAGTAACACCAAATCCACAATTTCTTTTGCAGTAGCTTGATATTTCGAAGAGGCGAGAAATATAAACAAACGATGTATTTTTGTATATAATACATAACAGGAGTAAGTAGTATAGAAGAAAAATTAAATTTAATTTGTAATTACAGTTATATGAGGCAGCACAAGCTTACATAATGTTTATATTGTGGTGAATAATTTTAAATTCACCGCGCAAATGTATTGATATGTTTTCCTAACTTACCGACCATGTGAGGTAGGCAAGACGGCGGTATGAAGAGAGGGGGTAACGGATTGATAAAGTAATAAAAGAACTAGTTTTAATGGAAAAAGTGTTTTAATTAAAAACGAAAACCAACTCGGTTACAATATTTCAATAATATACTACGAGGAATGTAAATTAAACCATAAAAGCATTAATAATGTACATTTCATGAAATTCCTGAAATTTCATGACATTGTCTATTAATACAGTGACATCTATAACTTTGCAATTCAAACATCAGAGAATTTGTAGTTCGGCATCCTTCCGTTAGATGGAACCAGCAGGATGTGCAATTTATACAAAATACAACAAATCTTAATATTTATAATCGATCAAAGCATCTCCACGTCTCAGAATAATTTCTCCATTCCAATAGCACAAAATTACAAACGCTTTTAATTTTTTAATTTTTATTTTCATCGTTAGGAAGAAAAAATCCGGAACGGCCGTTTCGAGGACAGGAATGATCCTCATCACCATTGTCACCGGTGTTATTTACAAAATGTAAATAAGCTATATAGCTAAGCTATAAGGATTGAGCTATTATAGCCAAATAGCTCAATCCTCATCGCTTTTGATCGCATTCAACGAACTTAGCTCTTGTAGAACAGGTGTGAGAACGTCTGCTCTCTGTTTATGCTAGTTTCCACTACGTTGAATTATGATGTCACCAAATATAACAGTTTTAGGGCTAAATTTTGTAGAGCTTTAATTCTTCTATCAACCTGGAACCAGAGGTAGGCAAGGCAAGGGACGATATTACTTTTTTGCAGTAATTAGATAGATTCGTGCTTATTCGTCTCAGGAATGGAGTTGGTATTGCCTACCAACTTTCGGAGAGTCGACAAAATGCGAGTTTGTCTAATCTCTGTAAAAAAAAGGAGTCACTTCCCCTACTTTGGCCATCTTTACCTGAAACATGTTGACCAGTATGACGTCCGACAACAGAGATGGGCAAAGCAAGAGAAGTAACTTCATTTTTACAGAAACTAGACAGACTCGTCTCTCAGAAATAAACACATTTAATTGTTGCAAAAAATAGTCCCCGCCACTAACTTTCCCATCTGCTCGGTAGTGACAAAAACGTAACATTCAGCAGATAAACAAATATGCTTAACTGCTATCAATGTACCGACCACTACTGATGTTTAGGGACACCAATAATGTAATCAAAGTCATTTACATTCATGTGCTGAATAATATAAAAAATAGGTAACAAATCTAATACCGTAAGGATATAGATAACTGAAAATAGCTACCGCTCTTCCTTTTTTCTCAATTAATATAATTCTTGCAAAATTGCAATATGCTACATCCTGCGTTATCTGTGAAGCACCCTTAACAAAACTACATTAAAATGACGACTCCCATTGACGAGTCCAAAGCTAGTATCGGCACACTCCGCACCATACAAGTTTAATTAACTAATCCCACGGATTCCTGAAACGGCCGTCCGGGGGTAATCAATTAAACTTATACGGTGCGGAGTGCGCCTTTGTTTGCCATACTACGCCACAGTCCTTGCTCTCATTATTTATATATACTCTCGCTCTGTGACAAGGTTGGCAACGGAATACGCTATTAGATATTTTACAGATCGTCCATTGGCAACGCTGCTAGCACTAGCATTAATAAAATGGTTGTATGACATTTAATATTTTGACATTTAACGCTTCGTTTCAAATTGGAAAGAATGAGTGATAGTAGCGACGAAGAAGTTTCTCAACAGGAATGGGTATTGTATAGGGACAGGCCAGAATGGGCAGATGTAGAGCCAGTACCACAAGATGACGGGGAAGAACCGGTTGTTACAATTTCATATTCGAGGGAATGTAAGCAATCTAAAACCATATTTGCCTTTAATCTCATTTTATTTTATAGTTACAGACGTTTATGATTACTTTAGAGGCATCTTAAAAACACAAGAGAAATCGGACCGTGCACTCCTACTGACCAAAGATGCAGCGAATTTAAATCCAGCTAATTATACAGTGTGGCAATACAGGTACGTAAGCTAATCCATTCGTTCTATTTAATTATTTGTAAAATGGCTTTACAGATCAAATAAAGGGAGAGCAATTGGTGGTTATAGTTTACTTCTTTTTGTTTCTATTATGTGGATTAAAAGTTTTTGTTTGAAAATCCATTAATATAATTTTAATTTTATGGAATATCAAATAATCGTCATTTCAGGAGAGATATATTAAAAGCACTTAACAAAGACTTGCAAGAAGAATTAGAGTATATTAAACACACAATACGTAAACATTCCAAAAATTATCAGGTATGGCATCATCGCAAGGTATTAGTCGAATGGATGCATGATGGTTCGGAAGAATTAGAATTTACAAAATCAATTCTTAAAACTGACGATAAAAATTATCATGCCTGGCAACATAGGCAATGGGCTATAAAATCTTTTAAGTATAGCATTGTCATTTTTATTGATTGCACGTGGTAGTAAACTTTTTATTTTGTAGCTTGTTCGATGGTGAATTGGAATATATCGATAGCTTATTGCAAATAGATATTAGAAATAATTCTGCTTGGAATCAAAGGTATTTTGTGATCAATAATACTACTGGATTTACGGAAGAGGTATTATCTGGCGAAATTGATTATACTTTGGGGAAGATTAATATTGCGAAAGAGAATGAAAGCGCTTGGAATTACTTACGAGGGTAAGGTGTAAATACGATTTAAATTGGCGTACTTTGGTGGTGTTGAAATGCTAGAGGTTACTTATTTGTGATGCGTATGGCTTATATATAGAACAATACAAGTAAACAAGACAAGTGGTTCAAGCCGACAGATTTGTAAATTGCCAGGAATAGCAGTTTTGAGTTGTTATGAATGATGAATTATCACATAAATCCCTATTAGATCCACATTAATTGTGGATTAAATGTGGATAAAAAAATAATTTCATATATGAAATCACAAAGTATAAAGATAGATCCTAGCACGTAAGGTACTTAAGATATCGGCCGTTAAAGAAACAGTGACATTTTGTAAAAATTTCGAATTATGTCAATTATATCAAAAACCAAGATAAATAGATCGGTGTTCCATTTCAGTAGCCAAAATTGTACATTGTAGTAACTCAACATTCTGTATACTTAAATATAATTTTGTCTTGTGCAGCATTTATCTTCGAATATTTTTTATTTGAAAACTTTCTCGAAGGGAGTCCTTCTGTCCTCGCACTAGGTGGACATGCTGCACAATAGAAAATTACTATTAATTGTAGGAAAATAACTGGTATTACAGAATATTGTGTTTGTGTTAGAGGTTGAATCGTTTCGATAACTTTAACAGGGCATTAGCAAAAATAAAGATTTCTTCTTTATTCTAATTTTTTTCAGATTGCTTCTACACGACAAAGGTGGCTTAAGTAACAACGAGAAAGTCGCCAAGTTTTGCCAAGACTTATACAATTCCGGAAACCGATCTGCATTTCTGCTTGCGCTTCTGGTTGATATGTGCGATGAGCAACTTTCTCAAGGTAGCGGCGACGTGTTGCTAGCCAAAGAAAAGGGAATTTCCTTGTGTAAAGAACTAGCTACGAACTACGATACGATCAGATGCAAGTATTGGGACTACATGGCTACTATGCTCGAAAAGAAGGCAACAAAATCGGATGACGCCACACCTACATCATCAACAGACAATTAACACAATCCATTGATATATACAACAGATAAAGCCTTTTTAATTAATTCGTTCTCAGTAACGCGATAGAGGCAGATGTTATAGTTGATTGCTAACATTTTACGTAAACTCTTATCTTATTTATCCACGATGAATTCATATTAATTAAATCCAACTCAGTGTTATGTGAATATAAGATGATATGCTTCTTCGATTTAATTTGTACCTTTGCTATGTGTATCGTAATTTATAGCTACTTTATATAATATTCCATGGAATTGACTTTTATTTATACAAATATATGATTGTAAACGAGAAACAAATGAATTTAAGGCAAATTTTTCAAGTGAAGCGATTCTAAGTGTTGAATATTTATGAGAATATCGCCTTGGCTTGTTTTTATAATATTTCGCTGCTTTTTATTTCTCGTGTACGTAAGGGTGTATGAAATACTGCCATTATCCTATTGTAATACACAAACATTTAAATTTCGGAATTATCTGCATTAAATATAATTATTTAATAAACATGTAATCGTTTCATTCTCCCGTCTCTTGAATCAAGTTTACAAACTTCTATTCAAAATCGTGTTGTGCTATGTTGCCTGGTGTTTTTTCTGTTAGAATTATACGAAGAAATAAAAAAAAATAAATTCTAACCGTTTAGTGAAAAATAACTTTTAAAATTGGACATTATTATACACTTCAGCTTTCTTTAACCAACAGAACAGGCTAATTTCTTATAAATTTTTCTTACTGATGCTAATACAGGTTGATACAACTTTGCGAATAAACAAGAACATTAAAATAAGCTAAAACCTGTTTCCAACTTCCACACATAACGATCATTGTTGGTCTTTTTAATTCACGGGATATCCAGATTCAAAAATACGAAAAAAAACGGAAATATCACTGAGACAGTGATGCAATACGCGAAGTAAGTAAATGCCAAAGCAATCTTATATAATTCCTTTTAATCTATTAAACATTTGAAGTAGAAAAATAACATCTTAAGTATTAAAAACGATAACGTTATTTACATTTATACATACTCTTACGACCATTTTAATATCTACAATTTAACATTTTGGTTTGGCTTTTATCTTCTATTCTTAGAATATAAATTACAAATGATCGAACAACAGGAGAATTTATAACTAATATAAATAGAAAAATCACTAGCTAAATCAGTTAACTGGAAGTGATTCGTGTAACCAGGTACACTTTCCACCATCTGCGAAATCTGCAGCCGCGTGAGCGTCTTGGGATTCGAGGACCCACTTCGTTGTTAAAAGTCCTTCGACACCGACCGGACCACGGGCGTGGATTCTTGCGGTACTAATACCAACTTCGGCACCCAAACCGAATCTAAATCCATCAGCAAATCTTGAACTAGCGTTGTGGAACACACAGGCGCTGTCTATTTTACGAAGGAAGTTGTCAGCGTTGTCTTCTGCAAGGCAAATAGAAAAGATTCCAGTTAGTAATTTCATTACGTTTAAGGGGTTTAATTGGGTCTAAGAAAAACTTACTATTTTCGGTAACAATAACCTCAGTATGTCCACTTCCGTAAGTGTGAATGTGATCGATGGCTGAATCAACATCCTTAGTCACTTCAATACAACATTCCAAAGCACCGTATTCGTGCTTCATCGTTTTAGCTGGCGGCGGTCCAAACGTTAAGAGTTCGGAGAGTCTAGGTCCAGAGTATATCTTAACACCTTCCTTCTTCAGCATATTGCAAACATCGGAAAAGAATTCGCCTTCCATCAAATCCTCGTGGATCAGAAGAGTTTCCATTGCGTTACAAGCAGCCGGATAGTCACATTTAGCGTCGCGTATTATCTTGATGGCTTTTTGGAGATCAGCATCCTTATCGACGTAAACGTGACATATTCCTTCGGCGTGACCCATCACTGGGATGTGTTGACTTTGTTGCTGGATGCTGCGTACCAGATCGCTTGATCCACGCGGAATTATGAGATCAATATGTTGCTCCATTGAAAGCAAATCGCCTATTTCTTCACGTGTTGAAACCTACAAAATGAGGAAGAATCCTGAGTCGAGAACATGCAAATGAGTTTATGTAAATATTAGATATTTGACGATTTTAGGGGGTTGAAATTTTCTCCAAACAATTCAGCTCCATTTCAAATATAAATTCGGCGGAGCCGACAAAATGGTAATTGATACTAACGTTTAGAAAAGAGGCACACAGGCACCTGGAATTTTCTTATTTCCTTATTTTATCTGGTTTCTTGAGACTTACCAGACTCGACAATGTCGAGTGTTCAAGAAAATGTAAATGTTTTACGTTTAAAAATGATTTCAATTTTACGCACTATTTAAGCAACATGTCGTTTACATTTGTCCGAGGAAATAAAAGAAGTAAGCGGTATCTTTTATGAGAATTAATTAGGAAGTGCAGATAACATTTATCTAATTGTAAATGTTTTATTATTGGTTCAACGAAGGAACTCTTTGTTAATTCATTTAACACAGAAACAAATACTTTTTTGTCAATTATATACGAAAAGCTGCTGTTTTTTTAATTATCGAGATGTAATCGGTGCTGTTCAATATATTTTACATATTGTTTGGTTATATGTTTATTTTCTAAAATATTGCTAAAAAATTTCCTTCTAAGAACAAAAAAAAAATAGATTAAACTTTTGCGTATTTCTTGTTGCTTCTTTCAATAGGTTCGATAAACATGAACTCTCCATATTTGTCTTCTTGTACTTCCTGAAACCTTTTATAATCTCGTTGTATAACTATTGTTTTTTGTTTTTTTCTTTGTTGATATTTGATTCCTCCATACATATTCTCGTCTTCACAAATCTACAGAGCGCTCAATCCTTGTAAATACGAGCACACATATGTATAAAGAATACATCAATAGACCCCCGGTAATCGAATATCATCGCGAATGTCAATATTGAGGAAAGTACGACGCTTCAGATTTTACTTTTCATAAAAATTGTAGGATATCTGCGATGCAAATTATATGAGAGCGTCTTTGCTACGTCTTCCTGCGACGCGAAAGACTGTCGTTTGCTCGCAGATAACAACCGTATTCTTAATATCCCACTCTTTTTTCGGATGCGAGCGAAAAGATATCCTCTTTCACTTCATCAATCGTCGTTTGATAAATGATTGTTTTCAAGTTTTTTTCTCTTCTGCTTTTTGAAAAATGAAATATTGAAATCGCTTTCAGAATGCCTGATCTCCTCTTCTGAAAGATTTTTTTTTGATTTCTTAATGGTTCGTGCGGACTTTGAGAAGATGTTCCGGGCAGGGATATATTTACTCAATATGGCTTTAGTTTTGGATGGATATAAATGAGAAAAATTTAGCAAAATGATCTCGTTATATAATCTTCTGCAATCCAAAGTTAAGCTTTAAAAGTATAATTTGATAAAACGAATGGATTTATTGGTGATAAATTTTCTAAGACATTGTATCTAATAATTTAAGAGATCATAATATTTCTTCTTCTTGACAATTAATGTTATGACAAAATCAATGCCATAATTCTAAAATAATGACCCATTGCCGGGGCTACTTGAAAATAACTAATAATACTTTTTTTTTTTTGGGAGAAAAGTGGTGAAGGTAACATATTTTCTACTGCTGTAAAAACTTCTTAAGATTTGAAGTCTTCACGAGGTAATTTTTGGTCTTGAATGTCTATGGTTCGACCCTGACAGAAGTAAGTTTAAAAAAGTTTTATCAAATAGCCCTGGTGTAAGGTACTATTTTTTTTTTTTAAAGGATGACGTAGAAAACAAATCAAAGTGTGTAAATGTGTGGGCTTGAGGAGCATAATCATAGAATCCTTTTGTTTGTTTTTTTTTTTTGATTTAAACATGAAGTACTGTCGAGTTTCAATTTTCATTGCTAAACAACAAAAGCACTGAATCTAATGTAGATTCTAATATAGATGTTTCATTAATTCGCTTCAAGTAATCACATTAATTTATCAATATAGGTATAGAACCGAACATGCTGTATAAATGAACTAAAATTGCTCTTTACGAGAAGCATAAAACGGTTAAGTGCTTAAAAGCGGGGTATATAAACGCTCCAAATTGCCCCTAGCGGCGACTTTTTCCTTCTCAAGCATCTATTATCATATCTATTAAACGATATACACCATATAAAAAGATTAAAGCATTGATATTTACCAGAGAAATGGCGTTTGATGCTCCGACGGTACCAAGCGCTTCCTTTACGAGCTCCATTAAAGCTCGGTTGCTGTGCGCCGCTTCCTTTCCACCTTTCAATAGCAATCCGTTACCGGATGCGATGGCTAACGCCGCCACTTGTGGTAACGAATCCGGCCTCGATTCGAAGATAACGAGTAAGACCCCTATAGGAACGGTAATCTGTTTCAATACCAGGCCTTCGGCGAGCTTTGTCCTGCGTAATACCCTGCCGACGTTGCCATGGCTGGAATCTGCGATCTGCTTGAGGCCAGTCGCGAGATTTTTCAGCTTCGCCGGCGTCAAGGATAGACGGGATAGCAGCGGTTTCGCCAGGCCAGATTTCGTCGCTTCGCTGAGATCTTTCTGGTTCGCGTCGAGAATTTCCGATTGCTTCGATATTAAAAGGTCGGCCAGCGTATGGACGCATGATGCCCTTTGTTCCGGCAATAGAGTTTGAAGTAATCTACCGCCTTTTCTCGCTGAAAATAAGAAGTAGAGTATAAAAATGATATGGCTGATCGCGTATTAATGGAAATGAATGGAATGGATGCCTGTTAAATGAACATGATGACGATGTAGTTGACACGTTTTATAAATTAATTTCTAAATTAAATTGGGTTCTATATGTGATTTAGTTTGAAATTCTTAAAGTTTCTCTGAAGCGCTGCACTTAAATTGGACACATATTTTGGTAGCTAAGATATCATTCTTAGTAGCAAATCTGAGCCTAAAAAAAAATAGATTTAAAACAAAAAGATGTGAAAATTTGTAGTGTGTAAGGAGATTATGTCGCGAAACGAAGTCAATGCAAGACAATTGCGTTGTCTTCCTTAACATAGTTATTTGTCATACCATCTTCGTATATACGAAATTTAACAATGTATTCCTCATATTTTTATATTTTTGTATATTATGGAAATAAATGTCATTTACTATTATTACTGTGTTATGGAATTGGTGAACCTAGATACATACACTGCCGTTCATATATTTGGGGACGACTAAGAAAAACTCTGAAAAATAAGCAAAATTGAAATATTGACAATTGATTGTGTTTTATATGAAAAAGTATACATTTCTATATGCATGAACGTAATTTACAACAGTATTCTCTTCTATCCCATCAAATTTATAACGCATTTATATTCTACCGCAGCCTCGGGCAAAATTCCTCTTAATCCCTTTTATGGGGTTATAAACGTAAACTTGAAAATATTGTCGAATATTTCCACAAAGGAATAATGTGAGATTCATAGAACACTTAGTACAACAAACAAAGCAGATATCGTCTTGTATTTAAAATAAAATCGATCTTGATAGTAGTTTAGTATAAATTTAAGTATCGTAATAAACTTGTGGTGCTGAAATGGCAGAACGAAAAGAAATTTCCATCGAAACGCGTTCTGCTATTATTACTTTACGTAATGAAGGATACTCAATGGCAGTTATTGCGAAAAAATTAAAAATATCGAAAAATGTTGTATTTACAACATTAAAACGGGTGGCGGAAACGGATTCTTTGGCTGATAAGAAACGTTCTGGACGCAAAAAGAAGACAACAGCTGCTGAAGATCAGTTCATGGTTCTTGTTTCAAAAAGAAGCAGATTCCTAACGGCACCGGAAATAACGCAGCAAGTCAATGTTTCACGAAGAAATCCTATTTCGCATTCGACCGTGAAACGAAGATTAATTGCGGCAGGCTTAAAGGGACGAGTAGCTGCCAGAAAACCGCTTTTGGAAGTTCAAAATAAAAGAAAAATATTGCAGTGGGCACAAGAACACAGACACTGGACACTCGAATAGTGGTACAACGTGCTGTGGACAGATGAGTCCAAATTTGAAACATTTGGCTCCAAACGGAGGACGTTTGTTAGGCGACAGGTTGGTGAAAGAGTTAGCAAACAGTGTATTTTACCTACAGTGAAGCACAGTGAAGGTAACGTAATGGTTTGGGGCTGTTTTGCGGGAACAGCTGTAGGTGATTTAGTAAGAATACAGGGAATACTTCGTAAAGAGGGCTATCTCAAAATATTACAAGAGAATGCTGTGCCAAGTGGGGAACGATTACGAAACTTTACGTTTCAAGAGGATAACGACCCTAAGCGTTCTTCTATATATGTATATGCAGAAACTATCTAGCATCTCTGGAAGAAGAAGATCGTTTAAAAAGAATGATTTGGCCACCTCAGTTTCCTGACCTGTCGCCTATCGAATTAATATGGGATGAACTGGACAGAAGGATTCGCCAAAAAGGAGTGACTAGTTTACAAGATTTATGGAGAAAGCTCCAGCAAGCATGGACCGAGATCCCAGCAATATTTTTGAAATCTTTAATTCTAAGAATGCCACGAATATGTACCGCAGTAATTAAGTCAAAGGGTGGACATATAGACGAAAAATCCGTATAGACCTAATTATAATTAGTACAACATTTCTTTTTGGAATATTTTTAGTTTTGTATAGCATACTCAATGTACAGAAGTAAATTAAATTACAAATGATTTTTTGTTTTTATCCGAATTAAAAAAAAAACTGTATTTTTTAATCGTCCCCAAATATATGAACGGTAGTGTAATTACAATGAAGATGAGATATAATTACTATGGGATTTATGGAAGATTCTAAATCAACAAACTTCGTCTGTGTAAGTCTGAATTTATTCATAGTCTGGGACTTCAGGGCTAGAATTTGGTTTTTATATTGGGGAAAATGTGAAAAGGGATTTTCAAATTTGTTTCCTCAATTGAAGTTAAACAACTAGAAATCTAAGCAAACTATAGTGTCTGATGCAGATTTTTTTAAACAAAATTATGAGTACTTATTTGCTTGAAAATAATTTGAATCGCTGAAGTGTTGTGAAATGTAGTTTTAGTTAAGATATTTGCTTTCACTGGTGTGAGTTTGCTGCATAATCTACTAATTTAATAAGGGATTAGCAGTTTTCCCGGATGATAAATGGGTCAATTTGTACCAGCATGAATACTGGCCAAATCACTCTCGCAGTGAACGATAACAAGCACTCAATTTTCATTTATACTTAACGTTTTTGGTATGGCAGGCCATTTAAATTTGTATATTACCAAAAGTTTAAATTAAAAATTCACCCTAGGCGAGTTTACCTAAATTTTACGCATCTCCTAATTCACATTAATTTAAAGTTGGGAAACATTTTCTATACACGCGATATCCAAAAAAAAAATGAATTAGAAAGTTTTTAAAATATGTTAACAAGGTTCATCAGCGTAATGCGGAGAGATACCACATACCCATACGAGTTGATGTTATTTATTACGGCTCGCAAAACAACTTGCCAAATGTGACACATTCAAAATACGGCGATTACGCTTTCCACATTACCATATATATTGCCGTTTTTCTTCGTCGTCGCGTATTACCTCCAGAGAGGTAAGATAGCACAACACTTTAAAAGACGTTTCGCGTCCTTTTACAGATGAAAACCTAAAGAAAACAATGTGATACCACCTTTGTACCGCTTTTGCCCGACGACTTGCTTAGATGACGCAATAAACAGTATTAGTATCCCACAATTACACCGTTATAAAATCTGAATAAGTGTATTATGCTTGAATATACTTTTAAAAGTTGAAATTCCTTGAAAGTAGCACTCAACTAAATAAATTTAGGGGAGATTTTAGGACATCTGTGTGTTTAAAAATGACATTTTAAACGGTAAATATTTACGTTACCACAGAGCGAAGAAGGAGGATTACATTTTCGCGTGCTACTGCTTGTAAATCACGTTTATAGATTAAGTAGGTGGCATTCGCAGCTTCTGTAAACATTCTTCTTTTGTTGATGAGTTGATGTAAAGTGCCTCGGAGTGAGAACTGTGAAAATGCACTGAAGCGACGGAAAAGTTTGGATCGGTCTGAAGGAAATGGAAGATCAACAATGTAGAATAAAAAAAAATAAAGCATTTAAAATAAACATTCACTTAGATTTTCTTCTTAATTCCTTCCTTGCAAAATGTTAAAAAAAAACTTTTGTTATAAATAATAAATAACGAAATTAAGCAGACAAATAAATAAATCATTCCGCATTAATTTTTTTGAGCAGCAAAAAAATTAATGATTTATATATATAAATAAATATTAAGTTTAAAGAATAGTTTTAGAAAAACAAATGTTTATAAGTATTTCACAGTTAAATGCGTCTTTTTTAAATATATTGTAATTTGAATGAAAAATTTAACTTTCCAGGATAGTGTTACATGAAACACCATTTCAGAAATTCGGAAGCTACTGCGATTTTTATTGCCCCAATTTTATACTACAGTACTTACCATTTTCAGCAATAACTTCAGTAGGTACAGATCCTGTTAAATTACTTTCCGTGAAGAATGTCCCAATCTTCCTTCCGCTCAGAATAGTCTTAATGGCCTTCTCTTGCATACCGTTGCAGATAACCACGCTAACTCCTCTGTCTAAGGCCCATGTCGCAGCATTGACCTTCGAATCCATACCTCCAGTTCCTACTTTCGATTTCTGCCCAAATTGAATGGTATTTCTCATATCAGATGTGAAAGTATTGATTAATCTAGCCCCCTCTTCCCATGGTGGTTTATTATAGATTCCATCTACGTCTGACATTAGTATGAGGAAATCCGCCTGGACCTCTGCGGACAACATTGCTGCCAAGCTATCGTTATCTTTGATGCTGATGCCCTTCTTTCCGCTTTTGCCACCGATTGGTTCATCTACTTGAAGTGGCGGCGAAACCGCATCGTTGGTATTGATAATTGGAACAATGTTCAGGCTGATTAGTTCGGAGAGTGTGCTGAACAAGTTCCGTCTGATTTCTTCATTGTAGAAATCTGGTTTAGTGACGAGTACTTGAGCAATTTTGACGCCGTATTGCGAGAACATTGCGTCATATAACGACATGAGACCTGATTGGCCTACAGCTGCGGCAGCTCGAGGTTCCAAGAGCGCACCAGCATCCTAAAATTATATTAAACGTAATAAAACTTGGATAACTGAGACCGAATCGGGTAATCAATTAAGAAAAAGAAAATTAAAAATATGAATTATTACAATGAAATTGTTTAATTAAAATTAAAACACTCTTCCATTAGCGGGGATTACTTATTGCAGAAAATACTACACATACCTCCCTTGTGTGGTCAGTCGGCGACAATGTCTCCCTCATGGACAGCGACATTAATAATTCCTGCGTTAATTTTTGCTTCCCGAAAGCTACGGCGCCGCTTGTAACCATTATGCATTCTCTGCCCTCATTCTGACATTCCGCAACCTAAAAAGGCGAGACAGTATTTCAATGTATTTCTTCCAAATTACAAACAACGCTTGTACGTACAACGAGGGTAATACAGCACACAGAAGGCATTTGTTTCGGATGTGGAAGAGTTATCGCTATGAAATATTAAAAAATATGTCGCTGGATTTATTTTCGAGTATTTTATTGCACCAAATACTAGCGAAACAATCTATGAATTGCTTGGTATAAAGCACCTTAACCTTATAATGGCGAGTCCACACCAAACGAACTATTGGCAAACAAAACATTTGTGGGCAAATAGTTCGTGAACTTTTTGAAAACAAATGAAGAACAAAATGCAAACAAAATCCATTCTGAACAGTTTTTGGCGGACGTGCAAGGTCCCGTCTCCAATCAGGAGACATCAAAAGGTTTCTAATTTGTTTGGATTTTTGCGAAATCTGTTTATCTGGTGAGGATAGGCTTCAGACTGGTTTTAGATACACACAGATATTTATCCACCTGATGACATTGATGATTTTGATAAAACTGATATAATTTGAGATTTTTGCAAAAATCATCAAAAAATCACATACGCTAGAGCGGTGATTCAAATTTTATGCAATTGAGTACTTCTTGATGATGTTATCGTCAATATATTTAAGGACTTTTTATATCAATATAGACATGTTTACAGATTTGCTTGTTCGACGACACAAAGGTATTTATTTATTTATTTTCGGTATCTATCATACCAGAATTTCGTGTGCGTGGAGAATTTTAAACAGAATTCGTGTATTCATTTGCAATAACTCTTCAAAAATTAAATTTCTGCGCGCATTGTTTTAGGGGAGAATCACAACAGGCGTACTGTTAATAAATTGTGCTTGCATCGCCGTACAAATCTTTTTCCGATAATTTATATCGGTCGTTTTTCAGACGTCGATATTGACGTCCGATGCGTTCGTTTGCGATTTTACGCAGCGCGATGAAAGCTACGGATCGTGAGTAATAAACGATGTAAAAGTGTAATTACCAAACATTACAGTTGCATATGCATCATATTTTTACCGGCCGATATTTTGTCACTCTTCTTTTGTTGTTGGAAAATTGACGTTGAAAAATGGTTGCGTACTATCTGGATTGTAATATAACTGGATTTAAAATTATGTTACCAAGTTCTGTCAAATAATTAACTAAGCAGTTAAAAATGTGGTGATAATGGGGGATCTAAATAAGGTAGTCTGATCAAGTAATGACGTGGGTTATCCAATAAGGAAATATGGTAAGAACACTTAAAATAACAATGGACAACGAATTATAGACTTCAGCTCAAGATCAAACCTTTCTCGAACAACAAAAATAGCAAGGCTATTGAAGAGCCTAGTAATAGCCAAGGTAAAGTTCAGCAAAGAAAAGAGGAATAAACTAGAAAAATTGAAAAGTACTCACAGCCAAGCAATTGAGTACAACAGCAAAAGAGAGCTCCTAGAAAGGCAGTAACTCTTTGATTGCATAAGAGACTATAGAGGCAACAACAATTCAGAAATTGGAAAAATGAAGATGATTTGGGAATGTTTTAAAGATATTACGTGTAGAGTAGCAGAAGAGGAATGTGGAGTAACAAAATGAAGAGGGTCAAAATGTACAGCGTGGTGGTATGAAAATTTTAAAAGAAAGGCTGGTAAAAAGGAAACACATGGACAAAAATATCTAAGGAATAAAACGAGAAGCAAAGTTACGAAGAACAAAGGATAGTAATTAAAGAAAAAGTTAAAACAGCGAAAGTGGGCATGCAATGGAAAGAGACTACAAAGATAATAAAATCATTTTGCGTGATGCAAAATGATTTTATTTATTTATTTTTTTTATTTATAAAGATATCCCACAAAGATAAGGTACGCTATTCTTTGCTCGCAAAGCGCGGTTATTAAATCCTTTTACTGTACATACGTGCGTACTACAAGAGAAAAACTCAACAACATACCTGTTCCACAATTGATGCCAATCTACCCAAAGCCAAACCATGTTCGTCCTCTCGTGTGATGACCGCGCTACCCAATTTAACCACCAGTCTTCTTGCGTACTTCAACTGACTCCTGTCCGTAAAGGTCGATTGCCTTTTGTCCGTATATTGCAGTGCCCTCTTCTCGTAATTTTCCTTTAATATATTTAAATAATCAATTATCTCGTCAACAACACAGTCTTTTATTTTTTCCAAATGCATTTAATAAAAATAGAAGTATTTGTAGGTAGATACTTTGCGCAAGTGAAATTGGAAAGTATACTTTTAAACTAAAATATACGTTTGCGGTACTTTTTTAAACCTTTTTCATTTATTTCAATTAGAGTGAAGGAAAATGTATTTCGTATTGTATTCGTGCGCGCACGTGGTTCTACGTTATCTTTTCGCTGCGGGCAGTAATTTTATATCTGCCAACAATTCTACTCTAGTAGTTGTGTAATATTCGTGTATTTTATGTTATGTGGAAAATACCAACTACAATTTCTAAAGTAAACATGACGGAATTAATATGGACGGGAATTGGTAAAAGGTGAACACATGGTTTCATATATGCAAATTATTTATGGGGTAGCTCACAGAATCGATACCAAAATGATTATCGAATGGATAACGTTTTTAAAATGAAATGCTCAGCATTTTCCTCGATATTGAAATTATTTGAATATACGTCCTGGTAAATTGTATGCAGATACATATGCAATACAACAAACGAAACAAAACCAACAAACCAACAAAAAACAAAACCGTCGTTTCCTTTTAAAGTAACAGTGTTAGGTTGCAAATGATTGCTCATTCGCCCATCTCACCAAAATCGTCGTTGGCTGGACTTGCTACCTAGACAGGAGGAGGTGAAAAGAGTTGCAACCACTGAAGAAGAGCTTACCACCGGTAGAGGGAATTTTGTGTTGAGCGAGTGGACATCCTGTAGTCAATATTCAAGACAACTTTTATTTTTCTATTACAATTAAACACGTTACAATTCAATAAAAAAAAACAATACTCAAAGGATTATTCTAAAAAAAAAATAAAAAGAAAATATTTGACAATGTGTCTACTCCCCTCTATAGTCAGTGACTAAATTAGATCTGTCGAACTCGATGAATTTCTTTTACAAGTGTTTCTAACCTTAATAATAATTTCGATCAATTTTAATTTTTTTAACGAAGGAATTATTAACGCCTTAACAAATAGAATCGAAGAATTTATTCGGTAAGCGGTAATGTGTAGAGTAGGATGGACCAGTACCTTAATTGTTTCAGGACGCTCTGAGAAATTCTGGAAGATTACCTCCGGATAACTTATGATGTAAGGCGTCTAGGATAGAGACAAATGTAGGAATTACTTGGTATTCTGATTAAATGATAATGATACAGTAACTTGTAAGTAAATTTTGGCGTCGTTTTGTAGAGAAATGCAGCACATTTCTGCGTCTGATGAGAGTTCGGGGTCTACTAAAATCAACAACGGCTCCTCATTGGTTTACAGCTTAGAATAAACAAAATAGGAATCTTTTTTAAGAAGAAGAAGAAGATAGAAAAAGAAATATTAATTCCTTTTTAATTTGGAAAATAATCAAGTCCATTGAATTCAAGTCAATTCGATACCTCTCTCTACCAATTTTCTTATTTTAAAACTTTCTATTGATAATTCTAGTATGCCACTGAATAATTTTGATGCATCTTCCTTGTGAGGCAAATTTACTCATGATACGGTATAACTCCGTACCCGATCTTTGAATATAGAACTTTCCCCTTCTTTTATGAAAGTTTTCTTTTGGATTTAATTTTTTTTTTTACTTCAAATTTGTGATTTTTAGGTTTGACAGTTTCTAGTGGTGATGATCATGAATATTTAACTTGATCTATTCTAAAACTACATTTACTAAATTCTTATATACTATTTATCAACGTCCACTGTCATTGCCTTTCGCTGGTTTACATAAATCTGTAAATGACATTGTACAGGATGTCTCTGTGTAAATTCACCTTTAAAAAATTGTGTTGGGTAACTTCTTAAATGGTTTCTTTTGGTTTTAATTTCTACATGTCCACGGAAAGGCGTAGCGGGTGACAGACTGCAATCGGGGCTACGACAGCTCCTTTCGCCGCTGGCTCTGCGCTTCAACCGGCCTAAAAAGATATTTATTGCGGGCGACAGTGGTTCCGTTTCAATACATAGCGATTGTTTTTATTATATATGCTTGTTCAAAATTTTCCGTGTATATATATTTCAACATATAATCATATGTAATCATTTATTTGCGCAAATATAAAAATATTAAATAAACTGATAGTGGGTCTACACTTTATGATGTTCACGTAATGTATCTACAAATAAAATTACTACTTCAAAGGATTCGATTACTTCTTATATAATAGGCTGATATTTATAAGGGTTTCATATATTTGTTTTAGTATCAGGTGACCGAATAAGTTCGGTTTTTGTATATTAATAGCACATCTTCTTTAGTATTCATCCTTCTTTAATTGGAATGACACCCTCTTGGTGAGAATTGCTTGATTTATATTTTAAATTAATGTAAAACGGCAACGAATAAAATTTTAATTCGAAGGACCAAAGCTGCAGCGGCATCGCGAATAATATGTACCGCATTCGGAGGTGATCGAACAGCAACAGACATAGTTCAAGAAGTTTTCTTCAATAGAATTCAGTTTGATCGATAAATCACGCTCTGGTAGTCGGAAGATCATTACCAACGTGGATATTCAATAGGTTTGTTGAGGCAAATCCCAGTACAATATGCGTAGCGAATGGAGAAAGACGAATCCATTGCTTTGCAACTTCACCAACTAGGAAATACCTGGCAGTGAAGCCAGACGATTTGATCGGCATTAACATTTCAAGCAATGATAATTAACCTTTCTTTGGTTGTAGCCAACTGATCCAACATCACACATTCCCAAAATTTCCTTGCACACAAAAAAGATTTTATTGTGTGTTTGTTGGACAGCAGCCGAAATTGTCCCTTACGAGTTTTTGGAAACGGGTCAAACCATCACATTGTGAACAATTTCAGAGGGTACAAGCAGCACACGTCCAGGAACAGACTTCTTCGATCAATCGAAAGAAAGCTCTATTCTACAGAACGCCAGACCTCCTACCGCAAGAATGACTCGGGAAAAAATTTCTGAACTTGACCGGAAAACATTAAAATATCCTCCGTATACTCCTAACATTTCGCCAAAAGTGATTATCGCCTTTTCTTGTCTCCTGGCAACTGTATGGAGCATAGGCAATTCCAAACTCGAGTTGATGTAAGTCCGTCAATTTTTGATTCAAAATCCGTAAAGTTGTACAATACCAGTGTATAAAAATTGGTGCCACGTTGACAAAAGGTCATTGATTGTGATGGTTCCATTACCTGATATATGAATTTATATTTTAATGGAATATTTGAGGTCATTTTGCGCGCTACAATTGGCGACTATGAAGTTTCATCTAGTTTTTAACAATTTAATAATTCTATCCCGTAGGAGAAAATCCTTCATTTTTTTACCGCACCGGGAAATATTATTTACTTTATCTTATCCTTATCAGCCTGCAATATTAAAATTGGGAAATCTCGAAAGTAACCTTTGAAGCTCGAACGAGTACATCTACGTAACAGACAGTAATCTCGAACACTCGGGCATCCTTTTATAACTGAGAAGCTGTCATAAATTCCGAATGTGTTCCATAGAAACAAATCCAGAAACCTATAAAACCTATTTTTAGGCGTAAGATCTATACAGGTCGTTTCACTTTGTAGCGATAAAAAACTAAGCTTTCACGTTCAAATAACCGTGACAAAGGAAAAATTTTATTGCGAATATTTAGCAGGTGATTTATTGTTTATCATCATTCTCTATTTAAAAACTTCATGCGAGTACACGTTTCATATCTGGTGATTTTAACCTTGTATCATGATTCGTAAATATTCCACTCGACAAACAACTCAAACAATCCATTTATGTAATTTAGATTGATATCTGCAAGGCACTTATATTATTGCTACAAATATGTAATTGCCTGGTATATTGATGATAATTCGGAAAGAAAAGGTAAATATGTATCTACAATCACGAGCCATCAATCGCCTGCGCCTCAGTGAGTTATAGTCTAACTCAACAAATGTGGAGGTAAGATTAAAAGATGAATTTATGGAAGAAAGGCAAATGCAAAAAGTATCAATTGTAAGTACAGCATAATTAGTTTCATACGCTGTCATATAATAATAATAGTAGTCCATACCTTCACAACCCTCATGAGCTATTATTATGCCTGCGCTGGCAGATGTTTACTGTCAGCATTTGTCAAACTTGGAGTAACTAAAACTACGGAAAACTTTACTCTGAGAATGACGAGCTCGTGGCTTCAATGCGAAATATTCGTTATTCTTAATAAAAAGTTTTTCAAAAGTTAATTAAGTATGAACTATTTAAGTAACACTCGCGTATAGAAACTTTAATTCTCGTTGGATGCGAGGATAAAACCAGAATTCATCAAGAAGTATGCGATTTGTTTAGTGGGAAATATTCAGACAGAAATATCAGCCGATCCACAACAAAATCACTCACACAAGCACATTTCAAGAAAATTAATCAAGATGTGAAACTTGGTGAGCGAGAATCCTCCTGGTGCAGCAGACAATGAACTTTCGCAACGATCAGTGTCACGTATATTAAAAACAGAATAATACCATCCTTACGGAATACAACTATTGCAAGAACTCAACGAGGATGACCCCGATCCCCGAATGTAGTTCCGTGATATAATACTGAATTTCTCATTTCATTTCTTGAACAGCAGCAATTATCTCTTTGTTGTTAATAAAATTTGTTTTCCACGCTTTAAACGATTTCTATTCGACGAATTCGTCGTTTAAAAAAATTGTCGACAACGTTATTATTCGGAAACCAGGAGCGGGGGAAACTTAAAATTGATACAAAAATGTACACTTAATAAAATAAAATTGACCTACCCGAGCGTTTTTTCGAGAAACAAATTACTAGAAATTTATTCCATAATTTTGTCGGGCGGTGTATACAAGGTCATAAAAGAAAATATTTTCAGCTATGAAAACGATGACCTATAAATTTCGTTAAATCGATGATTCGTAAATAAACCGAATGGCACGCATCTGCGTTAAAAAAATGCATGATGGGAGTTTTCCCAAAAGATTGTGCCGTATATCAGTCTCCAATATATTACACATTCACAGATATGAGAAGTAAATAAATAATAAGATCAAAGATACAAGTAATTTGTAATTTGAAGTAGGAAAGAGCGATGTTTAGGTGGATGGCAAAAAATTGTACTTTGCTTTGAATATCGTTAAGATTGCCGAGTTGTATTTGTCCACTTGGCGTACAAGAGAACTAGTTAATTGGATTCAGATGTAAACCGTTAGATAGCAACCGCAGAGTTTTTCTACACATCCTCGTCGTGTAATTATACAATTATAGGAATAAAAAATGTTAAATTTGAATTTGTAGTTTTAACATACAGGTGTCCGAACGTGCCCCAATCTTCCCTAGCATGGGTTGCTCTAGGGCTGGTATTGAATTTTTAAAACTGTTAGGACGGGTGTTCATGAACAAGCCGTAATGTTATTTTAGCGCTCTTAAAATGAATTTTTGAAGAACAGCAAGGGTATAATAGGAAAGATCTAAATGAATAAGATTAACAGCTTTTCTGGAGTTTTATTTGCACGAATTGTGAGAATTGTGAACAATTTTGAAAATAAGTGGAAATCTTTTTTCTTTTTTAGGGCTTTGCACCTATTTGAGCTAAGATGGGTTTCCTTTTAGAGCTTTTAAATTATTTTATATCGGCCTATACAAAATTAATTTTTTCAAGTATGTCCATCACTCCATATTTCCTACATTGAAATACATACATTTTGTTTATGCGTTTGGCGAACGCAGATTGCACAAACTCTAGACTTTTACATTGCATTTGTTATTGACGCTGGCAGAAGCGGATAGCATAGGCGATTTTGTACATACAGTTTCCATGTAGTAAAGTTCAGGGTATTAAGTAATTTTTTTTGTTCCAAAATTACAATCAAAGTACATATATTTTGTATCTGTTTATATTGCTCGAATTGTAAATACACATATAAGCCGTTAGCACTTTTATATGAAGGAGACTTTACACCCAACCCATTCACTGACTTTTAACCTTGACTAGACGCTTCACGTGTGTGTTGTGGATGAGTTGACGTCACGAGAAATAACAGAGTTCGACAAACATATGAGATGATCTCTATATTTCTTACTATATTCGGATGATCGTTGGAATTCTTAATATCTAAATCCATAGAAGAGTTATTTACTGAAGTACACGTTTTAGTTTTAACGAGAAGATGGATAGAATAAATCGAAGAAAGGTGCCAAGATTTAACAAGAAATCTCACTTTTTCGATCAATGTTAGAGACATGTACTATTGGGGAAAGTGGAAAGCTCGAGATAAAACCGATCGTCTTTGTAGCAAGTAAATTAACAATTTTAGTTTTCATTTATAATTAAAAGGTTACAAGGGCTAATTTCGAAGTTAATGCAATAGATTTCAGCACCTGCCATCAAGATCTCTGAATATCAGATTAAATTAGTGCAATAATTATTAAAAGCTTTAATCGTATTAAATTTCTCCCTATATTTCGAAAAAAATGAAATAGAAATGATGAAATAAGTGCCAGTCATAGAAATCAAAACAATACTAAACATTGAGTATCCAACCTTTAACCCAATAAATCTCAAAAGATGCTTAGACAGCGAATTTCATTTACAGTGTTAAAGGTCAATCAAACGGTCAAGGAATTTAAAATCGGCGTTTACTGGATCGATGGAAAAAATAATAATCCAAAAACCATCTAAATAAAGAAATTGAATAATGGAAGGTATTCATGCAAATGTTTGTTGGAATAACAATTAGCTCTTTCCAACGTTTTCCAAACGTTAATATCGTTGATGTGTGTCTCCAAATACAAAGGCATTGAAGGTAAATGCACAGAAAAGGTTTTATCGAATATAATTAAAATATCAATTTTAACTAACATATAATTATATTAGAATACTAGACTTAGCTCTATATTAAAACTAGAAGTAGTTAATAAATATTTATGTTTATCTATAGATTAGCTTCAATACAAAAATTGCATAATCAGTTAGTACTTTAATCTTAAATCAATAATCATAACTATAAATCTAAAACGTGCGCTTTTCTTAAATATTTATATAAAATCCTAAATATTAGTAAAAATGATATATTATGCATGAACTTTTATTTAAGAAATATCCTTAAAAAATGCAGACTTACAGGTGTCAGATGCGGTAACCAAAGTCCATTGGTGGTCGATGCGGCTCGCGTTCCGGCAATTACCGCTGGCCGAAGGGCGGCCACCTGTCCAGGTATTTTAAAGATGCCAACACCATTGAAAGCCAAGTACCGACTTGGTCTGGCGATTTGGGGACCGAACATGTTGTGCAGCGGTTGGCCGATTAGATACTAAATCGAAATTGCCCGCCGTTTCGATAATTTCGAAAACTTCTCGGGATCCCTATAACGATTCCGATATCTTCGGTGATTAGTCGATGATGTATTGTCGACCTTATGCTCATTAAAGTTGTGCGTGATAAGCTCGCAAGAGTAAGTCAGAACAGACGCGATGATGCATAGACGGAACGGGCTTCGTTATTGTAAACACTTGTATTTATTGTGCCCCCTTATCAGCCGGTTGATAATGTTTACTTGGTTTTTGCATGTTTATCGATTGATTTCTAATAGGCTCCTTTTCTATAATGAATATTTCGTGTACAGGAAGAAAAATATTTTTGTCTGTAAGTTTGGGTAATTTGCCTTAATTTAATGTTAGAATGGAAAGGTTGAAGTTACGGAGACATCTGTGCATACAGACTCACATGTCCTAATGTAAATAGGTATCATCAAGATCTTCTTAGTGACTACGAAATTATCAAAAAATTGAAGAACCGAAAGTGCATCTAATTAAATGCAGTGTTAATGGTAAACCATAATAGACTGCGTTACCTATTGGCAGCAGTATGAAGTCTTATCACAGATACTAACACTGGTAAACAAATACTCTCAATCTTGGAATAACTAATTTCCAAAATATTCATATTAATCGTTGTTTTTTTTTTGGGGGGTTTTAGGTCTTTATTGGAAGAGAAAAAAAACTTCACTTCAACTTTATATTTACTTCATTGCAATGTTTCGTTAATAATTATGACAACTTTTTTAAGCTTTGTCTATAAAGTGAATTAAGTACAGTTCATTTAAAAATTCTTTATTTATCTCACCTTATCATTCTCTTTTTGTTTTTTTCCTTAATATTTTAAGTTGTCGCGGCTTCAGGAACATGTTACATAGATTATTTTTGTAACAAACATTTTTATCTAATTAAACACAAAATATATACAACAAACACACCAACGATTGCTAAACTTCACACAGAAGAAGAATGGTTAAGTAGCATATTTCAGGCCATAAGTAAATTTCGCATATTGTACAGGATGTTCCGAGAATCTAGACCGAATATTTTATGAAAGAAAGTAACGACCTTACTACCATGTACTTACATTAAAATAACCTTAAAGGATACCTAGCATGACGAAGTATTTAGTCTGCTAAAAACGATGAGAAACATAGTCGTATGTTTCGCGCAAATAATCGATCCTCAACAGTAAATACATTGCTCACAATAGAAAGCGAATTTATTCATCATTTTTTTTTTAATGGAGTTCGAGTATTTTGTAAACAATTCATATCTTGGCAATGACACTACTAACAATTAAATAACTCTAAAGCGACTCGAACTAGATCGATGCTGATGTAATTGTAAAAAATATTAAACGAGAACAGCCGATAGAGTGTTCAATGTAACGATAATGTGAAATCTTAAATGCGGCCATTACTACACAAAGGATTATTCTACGTAACTTATTGCAGATATCCTACTTAAAGTAGACAGCATTTATAAATCAAGCATACTGAAAGACTCAATATTATGCTTGAAATGTAAAAAAATGAGTAAAATCCGTGCAAATTGTTTCGAGCAATTGTAAGTGACGCCACGCAGACGAGAACGTGTGCCTTATAAACGACCAACCTTCTTCTTCGAACGTGGCCGGATTATTGGACTATATGAAGGCAAGCTAGAGCAGGTTTAGGCGCACCCGCAAGGACTACTGCCCGAGAAGATTTTCTTTTAAAGCTTGGTTAAGAATAGTGCGTGTGGAGTTCCGTAGCTACCCGCCTTTCCTGCGATTGTCCTTAACACCTGAGCATAGACGCATTAGATGAACTGTATTTACTTTTCTTATTTCTTAGTATAAACATTTTTGATATCGATAAACGTAATTTTGCGAAAGCTGTTCGCATTTCCTGTTATGTATAATCGAATACCTTTGACAATTACAGCGAAACGATTCCTTTCTACATCAAATATCCGCACGTTTTTTGGTTGTTGGAGAAAAAATCTTGGATGTAAGTTTTAAATGAGTAAGACACGAATTGGACATTCGACTAGTTTAGCGATATTGAACGAACGCACTATTTATGTTGGTTTTCAATGAAAAAGGTTATTTGATTGAAACAACATTATATTTAAACATAGAAGATTTTTTTGATTAAAATATACCGTTTCTAGGGGATTTCAAATACGCCATAGAATATTTTGATAAAGCGTTCGAACAATCAAACGCAGACGAAGCAAAAGACAAGAAAATATCGAAGGTACATTAGAAGTCGCGGCACGAATTTGCGGAGGTTTATTCTCCGCAAGAACCTTGCCAATTCAAAAAAGGAATTGATTTTCGATCCGAAGGTATAAGCTGAAAGGAAGACAAAGAATGTTTCAATTATTAAAACTTTTGGGTAGCAGCTGTACTTGTCGTTTTATTTCTCCTTTGGCGAGAATCGTAACTTATTTTTTTCTTGTATAGAAGAGAATTCAAAGAAATAAATTAAATTTCCGAAAAAAAAAAGAATTCAATTATGTATGGATGCCTGTACCAGCAATGTCAACTAAATATTTAATTATTGAGGGTTCTCTGTGCGGTAATAAATTCCTTTAGCGTAACGTTTTCATGTAGTTGATATCTTATAACATATTCCATTTAGAAACGATGGGATAACATGTTTAATAGGTAAAAGCAACAATTTTCAATTTAGAACTTTGCTTTCAAGCGAATGCCACAAGCGATCGATTTCATGTAATATAGATAATGAAATGCATAGTTTCCTCCCATATTGCACGCATATTTATAGATTAGGAGATCAAGGTACAACATATTCACTTCAAACTAGTTTTCGGTGCGATAAGTGCGCGGAATATGTTAAGTAATTCGTCGCTGTTCTCTTTTATTACGCATCGTCGGCGGAATTTCATCAATGATTAATTTGACAATGAATTCGGTTGCACCTACCTATCGTGGTTTTCACCCTTTTGCAGCTGATAGACCAGAACTGAAATCGTTCAATCGAGAATTTTATCTTGCATTGTCTTTAAAAAAGCATTATTTAAATGTTCTTTAAATGTCAGATCCAAATTAACAGAAAAATCAGTTAAACCAATAAATATACCACGAAATTCGGATTTTTCGCTATCATCATGATCTGTAAGAGGCGCTTCAATAGCGCGACAGAATTTAATACAACGTATTCCGGTCGGAAACAACCGGAACAATGTCGCTGAATGCGCCATGCAGAAAAAAAGGGATTATTCGAACCAATAAAAAGCATTGTTCATTTTTATGTGTAAAATCATTTATTTCTAATGAAGAAAGTTACTTATTTATGAAACGTAGAGAATTACTGCTGTTTTTTTTTTTTTGGTCTTTTGGTCATGTTCAGGCCTCAAACTAACCCCGTACAATTACATATACCGCAATATATCTGTTTATAGGACGCTAATTAATTAAACCTCCCCGTCGACGTGTTTAGATTATCAATACAATTTTGCCGGTTCGAGGACTTTTGAATCGCGACATATGGAAATTGAAAATGAGAAAAGGTCCCAACGCACGTGTTCCTTTTGCGTCACTAAATTATTAAGCAGATTCGCGCGACCGCTGCAAAATGTACGCGGCGCAGAAATAAAAGTTCGCGGGGATGATTAATGGCCGTTGTTCAGATATTTTCCCGCGCATCTAAACGGATATTATATTTTCGGATAATGAATTGCGAAATTCCACCCGGATTTGTAAAATTTTTGAACATCAACCGACTGAACAATTCGCGACTCCAGGAATAAATAATCGCCAGCGTCCGTATAACACGCGGCGCTCATATGGTCTCATGTTTACGAGAGAAAAACTAGGATACGGAGGCAATGCAGAGAAAAGTTAATAACAAATGAACGTGCATGTACACATATGCATGTTAGGACACGAGAATACGGTCTCTCGTCGGTTTCCACAATAAATCCTTAACTTGAACTATGGATCTTTTCAACTTCCATATGAAGCATGCATCACTTTCTATCCTTAGCAGCTACGACCAAATGGGAAAAGGACCTTTTGTTTTTTTTTGAAAAAATGTATGGCTAACTGGATATCTCAAAAAAGCTGTTTTTTTTTTGTTATTTCGTTCAGTGGCATTAAATATTTTAATTAATTGCAAGCTACCGCAATTAAATTGATTAATGGTTTAAATGAGGATGAAATGCGAGCATGTTGGATTGAGATCCAATAGATTGTCAACACTAGCTTACCGATCAATTAATGCAAATGTTCCATCATCGATGGACGAGAAAGAAAGAATCTTGGATATAATCAACCAAGTCTCCAACAAAACTGTCCTTAAGTTGTTCATTTGGGGCCGTATAAAAGCAACAAGGCAATTTCATTTATTCTTTGGAAGTCTTAGAGGACCGAGTAAGGGGAGCTTTTGCCAGTGTTACAGGAGTAGCAATCCAAACGGCAATAAATTCCGTGGATCGCGGGATGTGTTTTATTTATTTTTTTTTTGTTTTTGTACAGTTGAGTTTAATATTTTTGTCAGTCTTCGAGTTGATTACACATCTCATTAGGACCGCGCCCATTTCTGGTTTAAAGCTATTTAGCATTAATGTACCCGAAAATTGTTTACTGGATTACTATTAGCGATTACCATTAATAGAGTATAGCGATAACAAGTTTATCTTCTGTACACATGTAAACAGAGAGAAGTTTAGAGGTTCTAAAACGGAATGATTTCCTGCATTGCTGCATTCTCCGTTGCAGCTTAGAATGTCTTAACTTTACGTAGACGTCGTAGTCCCATAATGATAACCCAAACGCGAACTTTAAAATTTACTTAATGCATATGCAAAGCCCTACAGTGTATTGTACGCGGCCAAATGTGCAAATAAGCCGAATATGGAGTAGTACAAACTCATTTTGCACTCCAAGTGCACCGTTCGCCATCCATCAGCATCATAAACGTATAATATATATAGAGCAGTTGGACTTTGTGCAAATGGCTTTGTTAAATATTAATAATGCATAAGTTCTAATCTATGTCCACGTTATCCGGGTATATGAAGGATTAACTTACGTATATACATGTTTACTCCTGCACACACCAAATATGAAGTAATTAAATTCGATGAGGTCCGGTATCCTGTTTCGAAAATCGCAGCGTAGCAAATGCGATGACTAAGTTTTGACATGGAGATTCGTACGTCTTGTCAGAACATGCAATTGCAATTTGTACCGTATTCGATTGCTAGAAATTGGATGAACTTCCGATCCAATGAATTGCTGAAATCTGTTTGCTGCCTAGAATAGAGCACAAGTATTTGCCGTTGACATGTGCGCCTTGGACTGACATGCTAGTGGGTGCAGGATTTTTTTTTTTACTGTTTTTGCTTATATTCAGTACATATATTTCTCTTGAATGAAGTATTGATTTTTAATATGCGCATATTCAATGTTTCATACGTTTTTGCAGATGCAGGGTAATAATTTGATAAGTACTCTAATGTCAATTTTGGCCGGTTAAAGCAGATTATGTGGGAGGAGATGGAGTTCTTCTTTGCAGCGATGAGCTATAAATTTAGTCTTATGTCTCTTAAGTAAGCATTCGGAAGCTGTACAGGATGTTTCAGAAATAACTCGCAAGTTATATTGAAATTGATGACTCGGTGTGGATTCATGGTAATTGATAAAGTAGATAAATGAAAAAGAGATGAAGTCCTTCTTCATTTATTTTTTTTTGTTGGTTGTTGAATTAAACCTGGAAACATTAATTTCGAATTTTGAATTGCTATTTGAGGAACCATTTGGTCTTCATTCGCTGCAAGACAATTGCCATTCATGTTTCGAGGGTATTCGACTCTCTCTTTGACCTTGATTCCATCGTCGCAAGATTTTGTATTTCAGGTTGAGCAGTCTCATGGAAGTCGACACCATCTTAATACTGGATCTATAATTTCCTTATTCAGAAGATATTAGTTCGAAGCCAGCACGTTGTCTTTTACAAGACGCAGCTTTAGTATCGCCAATCATGATGAATATAAGACATATTTAGGAACGCGTATTATCTTTAACGTAATAGCAGCTTTCCTGTTTCCTTTTATCCCATTTCCCTAAATTTAGTATTAGTCTGGATAATACAATAACTTTAAATAAGATTTTAAATCGGTATTGATTACGGTAGAGGAAGGGCACCGAGTACTACTTCACGGTAAACTAGAAAATTTAACGCTAATGTTATGTGCTCAGTGGATCGAGTGGATAAAGAGATATAAGTTTGATTAATCCCTTCATTTATATCCTTTATTGTATTTACTTTTAGTTACGGTCGGATAAATAAATTAAGCTTTTTTGTTGGTTTAACAAATAAGTTATTTATGTCACGGCCATGAGTGTAGTTTTGAGGACGAGGGTGTTGTTTGCAGACTGAGACAGAGGCGAGCACAGCAGTAATGATGATTGATTTAAGTAGCGGATAAAAGGAAAAACATATAACTTTATTTTGTAATGTTTTGTAAACGTTGCGAATTATAGCATCACATTTTATTATTTATCAAGAAATGGTAAAACTAAAAAAATTAGTTATTGAAATATTTGCAAAACGACCTGTCGTTTTAAGTAATAAAGCTTCCAAGCGAAATATAGCAATCATGAATAAATTATCAACATTTCTAAAGCAGAATCGCATTTCTATTCATGTACACCCTATAGATCTTACACAATGGAATTTTTCTTTTAAATTGCTTTTGAGACACGTGACAGAAACTGACGCGGAAGCTTTTATAGCATCCTTAAAATATCGTCCTATTATTATTAATGATCTTTCGCGTCTCCAAGATAATTTCTTTTTCGCGAAAAATTCCACTCAATTTATCACTTTGAGTAATGTTAATTTTCAACATAGGCGACCACGAATAGGACATTTAATGCTACGAGGATAAGAAACGCCTGATCCGCCAAATATCGCGAACAAAAACGGATGCAAGTGATAACTTCTTTTTTGCTCCGTTCCTTTGATGTCGAAATTTTATTAACTAAAAATAAGTCCGCCGGCAAATTAATTCTTTGAAGGCAAGTATACAAACCAACTCTCAAATTACGCGTAGTTTAAATCAAGCGTTCCGAAATAGCATTGTCCTTTTTTTTTAATTTAGGGGGGATTTGACGATTTTAAATTAGGGATTTGCTTAACGAAGTTGCAAAGGGGTTGTTAATTAGAGTTAGTCAAGCTAACATCACTTAATTGAATAAATGTGAGCTTTAACAAAAACTTTTCAAGTTCATTTGAACGTTACAAATAGATTTAAATGAAGATTTTACGTTATGTACAAAAACAATGCAACATGTTGTTACTTTGTACAAGCTTAGGTGATTCGTTATTCACTTGTTAATTACTCTAATCTAATATGCATAGATAGATAATGTGAAGATAGGTAAGCACTTACAGTCTCTGACAGTTAGGTATGCACTGCGGTATAGCTATATATGCATTTTGCCGGAAATTCATTAACTCCAATGTTAGACGTGAGATTATAATGATAATGTTGCTGGAAACTTGTAAGCAGAAGGCTTTACTCGTGGCTCTGGCTACTTCAGACATCAGGGAAAATCTATAGATACTTTATTATCGTACATAAATAAACATTGGAAGACCCATTTACAGGAACAACCTTACAGATAATGCAACCATTTATACATGAACGTTACATCGTTTATCAAGCGTTAAAGTTAAATGTATCCATACCTATATACATATGTATATGGTGATAGAAGGGAAACCGTTCGCCCGTAATAATTACATCAATTCCCCACCCTGATATTGATAGGGGTCGTTGCTTTGAAATGGTAAGAAGTCTTGGTTTAATGGAAAACCTTAAACGTCAACGTACTTACTCTAATATGTTAGAGTAGATTACGGAAGGTGAACCTAATTAACTATTAGGCGGAGTGTAGCTTCATTAATGGGGATGTCTACACAACGAACAACTATAAATAATATGCGTAGAATGCGTTGGACGAAATTAAATTTTAAGCTATAGGCTACATTCGCCTTTCTGAAATGTACCAACTTGTGGTTAACTTTGTAATATTGCAAACTTTAAGGTTACTAGCTATTCGAATACAATGAGATAATAGTGTGTTGTGGGTTTGCTTTCTAACTGAATTAATTTCAAGACATGTGTATCAAAAGATAAGCTACGAAGATATATTATTATGGGAATTGATCAAAAATTAAATTAATTTTCTAAAATGTTAGTTGTTCGTCAAAATTTGGTTTCTGACACAGGGAAAAAGAATACATTTAATTTATTGTAACAGAGATAATTCTTTTTGGTATTTTTTCTGGTATTCTAAGCACTCAATTGTGATTCAAATTAAAATATCCTTCTTGAAGCAAGCTTTTACAAAATCTGCCCCAGAATGCTGAATCAACACTATATAGTCGCATTTGTTTAATTAGATAATACTTATCAATCCAAATTTTGCGATAAACCGACACCAAACAAAAATTTAGTAGAACTATCTTAAATCCATTTTGTCCAATTTCTTTGAATCAGCTTGCTTAGAAACAAGCAATCACAACTGATGTCCAAATAGAATATCAGCAATTTGCTTATCGGTTTACGCTCGAACGCAGCAGTGGTGGATCCTGAATATGTAAAGTGGTTCATGAAATTTCAATTGCTGCCATCTATCAATTGCAATGGCACCATACGGGCATCCATAGGTGAACGATGCGCTTTTCGCGATCGCACATTCTACTAGAATAATAATGCTATCGTGACTGCACGTCGTCTGCATCGCGCAGTTGTGAAATATTAACTTTACCCTACTTAGCTCCGATGTCATGAAAGTGGATTGGGATGTTTGAAGCTACAGGATCCACAGCGAAAGTAACAGAAGGCGTTTACGATCCGTAAGAAGTGCAGAAAATATCGAAAGATATCAACATTAACTATAACTTTGGAAATGATTTGTATGTCAACACATACATATAAAGTGTAGTTGGTGCAAGAGTTGAAAACTACGGATGTCAATGAGATGATGTCAGCGACGAGTCAACGTTGATAAATAAAATTGTCATAGCCTCAAAGTAATCACTATGTCTGCTAATGGAATAATTGCAATTGTCTACATTTAATTTTTTTGCATACTCCCACTGAGACACTCCGTATGTAATTATTTGATCCATACAGTAGTACAAACTCATTTAGTTGCGAGTCAAAATCTCAACATCCTGTGTACGTTGGAAAGTTTGCAGGTTTTCCATCAATCGATCTCTGCATTTTATCATAAACGAATTTTGGCAAATCCAATTTTTTCCACAACAGCGAGTTTCGTCAACACAGGGTCATATTTTTTCTATTGCAGCGAATCGAACCCTGTCTGCCGTTACAGAGGTATACGAATAATGTGATTTGACAACGAAACAATTTCACAATTGGCCAAATAGCATTACAAAAATCTCGTATGTCTCGTATGCACACAATCGAAAAACTAAACAAGTTCTCTATCGCTTTGATCGTTAAAATAGTCACGGGTAAAAAGTAAAACAGCAGAAGAGCACAATCGGATTGTGAAATACGCAACAATCGCTGCAAACATGTTTCGGATTGTAGCTGTTGAGAGGGAGAAAAAACGGGGATCTGCTCGACATAAATTGTGTCGCTGTGTCGTGGTCGAGCTGACGGTTGAAACACCACAGGAGCCTGGATGTTTTCCGCGTCATTAATTTTTATTATGGAACACAATCCGCAGAACACCCGATATTAGATAGCTTTTGTAATTATTTAGGGAAACGCGAGTGTCTTGTACGGTCCGCAGTAATCAAACGACAAAAAGTACCGATGTTTTCGAATCGAAATGCCTAAATGAAACGTAGAATAAATCCCCTTATTACTTATCAAAATTACGATAGCAAAGACAAAAAGAAATAAATAAGAAAAGGGACTTTCAAAAATTGACACTGCCATCTTTTTAATATGTACGTACTTTTGTTTTTTTCCTATGTAACTGGACCATACAAAACCATACCATACAAAATACCTATGGCAAACTTGTAGAGCTTACAGCTGAGATTAAGGAGAGTGTATTTTGAACAGGCATTCACGGCCCCAGGCGCTATTTTTAAAAGAAATCTCTTAAAAATTCTTGGTTTGTGTTGTATTTTGCATTTCCTGTGCAACGACCTAAACTCGTGTAATCCCATCTTCTGACCCTTGTAGCCCCGTAACCAATATTCTTGATACGACTCTGCATGAAGAAGTCGAGCGAACTGTTGCTTGTAACTAAAGTAATACGTGGGATGAGGACTTTTGGTTGGGAACTGTAAGTTTTTGATATAAATCTTGGTTGATTTACGCAATAAATAACCAAAAAATGCTAAGATAGCTTAGCTTACTCATGGTATTAATGGAATAATTCACGGCAAACGCAACAAAAGGAGAGAAAAAAATTACACTAACACACAGACATGTTTCTGCCTACCAGGCGTCATCAGCGTGGCTTCGAGAGTAATTTTTTATCTCTACCTTCTATCGCTGTTGCCTCACAGTTAATGCCACAACTTTCAGAACGACAAACGACAAAAGTTGTGGCATTAACTGTGAGGCAACAGCGATAGTAGGTAGAGATAAAAAATACTCTCGAAACCACGCTGATGACGCGGGGTAGGCAGAAACATGTCCGTGTGTTAGTGTAATTTTTTTCTCTCCTTTTGTTGCGTTTGCCGTGAATTATTCCATTAATACCACGAGGAAGCTAAGCTATCTTAGCATTATATTTTTTGGTTATTGTTTCTAGGCATTTTCTGATGTGTTCTGCTTATACGCAATAAATGTTTGTAAGATTCACATCGTTCCTCTTAATCTATACAATCAATTTAAATTTTACTTTATTCTTTTATTGCAGCTCCCTTTCGAAAGAAGAAACTTCTTGCAAATTGTATTGATCTATTTTCTTTTCTGAATAACAAATTATACTGCGTGACTACTTCGTTGGATGATTAATTATCATTATACGGACTCCGTTTTAATCTAGCGAGCTTTGTCTAAATTGAAATCTATTCTGCTGCTTCACCGACACTAACACGAAAAAGCGTTTTTATTCTTTGCGTGCCTAGTTAAATTCCAACTTAGATAATCATCTTGAATGCGCCAAATTGCCCGAAATTATGCAAATCAGCTTTCGGCTGTTTGAATCAGGACCGCCGCGTGTGCTGAAGTCCGCATTTGAACATATATCGTCTTACTGACCCCGCGTAAAATTTACGAAGTTCTGCCGAGAACATGTTGAAGGATACGTTTCGTGACGCCGTTGAGCTTCTTGCAAATTAACCTCCAATTTATTTAAGTGTGTCGTATAAATACCGAGTGAATCTGAAACAGTGAAGGGAAATAAGTAAAGTTAATTTTTTCGCATTTTGCGAATAGCGAAGTTTCAAAAGTAATCCAGAGAAGGAACGCGTCGCATGATTTAGAATAAACCGTGTTACTGACAGTATTGCCACTTTCATTTCCACGGGTGTATATGGAAGCACAGAAACAAAATCACGATTCATCGAGGGAATCTCCTTCTATCTCGTTAACAACCGCTGAAATTACGCAGAAACCGGGAATTTAATTAAGTCGCAACGCTCTAACCACTCAATTTATTAAATTCGCTACACGGCCTCTTTGTCACTTTCAAATGTTTGCTAATAACTTAATAGCGTAATTGCCTTAATTTCAAACATGCATTTTCCGCAATACCCGCTTCTATTCGCAATCTCCTGCTTTATATATAATGAATGCACTGCGCTGCGGCAGTTATTTTGTGCAAAGGCATTATTAAATAATCTCCGGCAATTACTTTTAAGTTAAAAACATGTGAAGTTAGCGTGAAATTGAACAAAATAACACGGTATTCCAACGAATTGGATGAGCTAGCAAGGGTAGAATACGTTTTGAGGAACTTGTGCAAAGCTCTAAGCAAAGTTCATAAATTGGTAGAGAGCTTGAAGGATAAACAGTAACAAGTAGATGTGTATTATCAAAGGTTATGATTTTTAAAGAAGGAGAATAAAACACAAGGGGATTGCTTGAGAAATATTGAAACGCTGTAGGGTACAGAGGATAATAATTTCTTTCAGAAGGCACGGATGATAAACTGAGCTTCTGCAAGGATGCAATGCGAAGTAGTGAACCCAACCTTGGTAAAGTGATTTGTTTTTACGAGTTCTACTTAAAATTAATGTCTCAATTTTGGAAATAACGTACATAATAGAGATTATTTACTGGCCGTGTACTTAGGTCAGAGAATTTCAAGAAGTTCTAAGAAATAAGAGTACTTCTAAAGAGTTACAATTAAATGGACACAGACATTGAGAAATAAATTAGATACATGCTAGTGAGTCAGACGTTCGATTTATGCTCGTTCAATGTTATCCGTGTTACAAGTAAGATATTTGTCATTCTGACATTGTTTCCATTGCGAAACGGCAGAACATCTACTTCCTACATGTAAACCGCTGCAGTTCAGTAAGAAAGCGTATTGAAGAGACCGTACGTACAGAACAATCCAAGCAATTGATATTCTCCTAACGCAGTTGTATCGAAAGCAATTGCTTCGCCGGTGTATTCCGCAGTAACATTCTTTTTATTTACTTTATAAGCTCACTTCACTTACGGACGATTTATTCGAAATTAAGATAAATGCGTTCATGCATATTTTATCGTTGCCGTTTCAATAAAAACGCAACCAAAGGACATGTTTGACAGCCCATCTGAGTCTCGTTTATCTAAAATGGGGGACGTCGCATTTATTATTTATGGACTGTCTTGTTGGAAAAACAATTCCTGAATTTTTTAGCGGTTCAAGTAAGGGTTGTCTGGAAATTGGTGTAGGTGAATTTTAAAAATTCATACTACAACGTGAGGATTCTGGACTTTTTCGTTAGCAGCGTTCACGTAATTTTCAGATTGACAGACATTTTGTTTTTATAAATTGATTGGT